>RJWJ010038313.1:0-15066 GCA_004363605.1 Indri indri
CAGTGAAAAGTTAGCCCTGAATGTTCAGTTTGTACCCAGGCTACTTCATAGAGGGGACATTTTATTGTTGCAGACTTTTCAGGGCTGTCTTCTGACTCCCCACCCCCACCCCTTTAATGCTGTCACACTTAGTGAGTGAAAATTCATCCAGAACTGGGCACACATTGCCTTCTCTCCCCAACCAGATGGTACTGTATCAGAGGACACATTTTGTCTTATATTCCCTGATCTCTCACACAATATCTAACCTGGAGCCTCATCCTGAGTTGACATTTACTGAATGTTTCTCAATTATTTCAATCTCGCATCAAGTTTCTAGGGAAAAGCACTCAAGGTTGTGACAGATTTTTGGTACTCTCGTAGTCCCTGACAAGCACAAAACCTTGCACATAGTTGGTATTGTATTATTTTTGAACCAATAAACGAAGAACAAGGCTGATAGAATAGGAAATACATATACTAATTGGGGCAGTGGTGTGTTACAAAAGGAATATTTATTAAGGTACCTAATGCAAGTAGGCAGCACCCTGTACAATCTACTTAACTTACTCAAAGATCAACCATGTGGTCAGCTGACCTTAGTCTGCGGTGGAAGAATTGGAGTTTAACTCCAAACGAGGCAGGTCTCCAGGGATTAATGCAAAGAGGGGCATGAAATGGGGTTCTTTTTTTTTTTTTTTTTTGAGACAGAGTCTCACTCTGTTGCCCTGGCTAGAGTGAGTGCCGTGGCATCAGCCTAGCTCACAGCAACCTCAAACTCCTGGGCTCAAGCGATCCTCCTGCCTCAGCCTCCCAGGTAGCTGGGACTACAGGCACGTGCCACCATGCCCGGCTAATTTTTTCTACATATTTTTAGTTGTCCAGATAATTTCTTTCTGTTTTTTTTTTTAGTAGAGATGGGGTCTCGCTGTTGCTCAGGCTGGTCTTGAACTCCTGAGCTCAAACAATCTGCCCACCTCGGCCTCCCAGAGTGCTAGGATTACAGGTGTGAGCCACCGTGCCCGGCCTGAAATGGGGTTCTTGATCAATGGGTTGTTGAGGAAAGGAGGAAAGAATTTTAGAAACTCTGTTTTAGAATATCTTAAATGAAAATTTATACCACTAGTAATATATTAATTGCATTTGATTATGAATGAGGTTTAACATTTTAAAATACATTTGTTTCCTTGTCCACTCATTATAATGGGCATTCATATTTTCTTATTGATTTGTAAAATCCCTGTCTGTATTCCCCTTATTCTGTCACCTATGCTGTAAATATTGTCATTAGTTTTTTGTTTTCAATCTTGTTCATAATTTAGTTGATTGTTATATCCAGAGATCTTCTATTTTTATGCACAGAAGTCACATCTAATATTTTTGTTTACATATAGCTTTTCCATTGGCACTATGCTTAGGAAGTCTGCCACCGGTTCAAGTATCTGACATATGGAATTCAAAGAGGAAGCAAATGATCTTCTATTGTTTGCATCTCTTTGGTCATCTCAGTGATCATTTGTAAGGGGTATGCGAGGGGTTCAGCAAGGGTGTTCACGTGGCCATCTTGAAATGGAAGTCAGTTCCAGTTTCAACAGAGCACTTTACATGTTGGGATTTTTCTCATTTACATTAGAAGAGTAAATTCTATTTCATTAGACAGGATTAGGAAAAGGTGTTTAAGTACCATGATGCTGCCCAGGATTGTCCCTGGCTCACATCATGTTTGTCGGCCTTTGGTGCAGGAAGGAGCTAGGCTTGGTGAGAAGGCAAAAGAGGAAGGCAGGTGGCAGCCAGATGGGCACACTGGCCACGGAACCTTCACAGCCTAGGAACGATCAGCTCTAAATAACTGTCACTCTGTCTCTTTTATTTATTCATCAAGGTCCAGCTCAAGTTTTATATCCCAACTTTCCCATTCCACGTTGATTCCTTGATCCTCCACACAGCTTGAGGGTATTAGTATTTTCATTACTATCCATCCAATTTAATTCTTTTCATACGGTTTCTAATATAGTTTTTTTACTATCTGAGGTAGAGCTCAAAATATGTATTTAGCTTGCCTCACCATATTTTAAATTTCCTGATACAATTTAGCCATAGCTCAGAGCATATCAGTTTAGTTGGTTGAACATGGAGACTCACCTTGGCATGAAATAAAATACATGATGAGGTCGGGCACTGCAGCTCACACCTGTAATCCTAGCACTTCGGGAGGCTGAGGGCGGAGGATTGCTTGAGGTTAGGGGCTTGAGACCAGCCTGCGCAACGTAGTGAGACCTCATCTCTATAAAAAGTAAAAAAAAGTTGGCCAGGCATGGTGGTACATGGCTGGGAGGCTGAGGTGGGAGCATCGGTTGAGCCCAGGAGTTTGAGACTGCAGTGAGCTATCATGATGCACTCTAACCCAGGCAACAGAGTAAGGCTCTGTCTAAATGAAATGAAATAAAATAAAATAAAGTAAAATAAAATAAAATAAATAAAATAAAATAAAATACAGGCATATATGTGCAGACACACACATACACACACACATGGCATATATAAAGATATACAGTCGCTATACCTTTTGTCAAAATACTTAAAGTCGATAAGATTCTGGATTTGAATCAGAGAAACTCAGTTTGAATCTCATCTCTGTCATGTACAGCTGTATGAGTGTGAGCCTCAGCCTCTGCATCTGGAAAATAGAGGTAATATATTATCTTCCTCGTAAAGTTGAATTAATACATGATCCAGTTCATTCTGAGTCCCTGAGGTGCATCAAAAGAAGGTGATTTAATTCTGTGGACAAAACTTCAAGATTTAACTTAAATTCTCTTCTGACTCAAGTGATAGTTGTTAGGGTAGTAGGAAACCAAAAACCAAATCATAACCCAGCAACTAAAAACCCCCAATTCAGCCATTACTAGAGCTGTTTTGTTTCAAGAATTGTTTCACAGTTGAGTTGTTGGTTTTTATCCCAATCGATCTGTATACATTATTAAATCTGGAATGAGTGAATCTGCAACACATCTGGCAAGAGGAAAGAGGCCAAACTCCAATTCTTTTTGTCTACCCTCCCCACGAAGCTCTCCAGCAGGGGCAGCAATGCTGTTTTCACTTCTAAAATAGAGCCATGTGTGCCATGCGTGTGGGTGACTGTTAAGCAGCTGTCATTTCCAATCCCCAAGGTGGGCAGAGACGCAGTTATTATATGTATTTGGGACAAAATTTCCCTCGTTCTGGCCCCATGGACGGTTTTGACTCCAATATTCCATTCTCCTGATGTGTGGGTAATCTCTCCTTGACATCTGGAGGCATTGTGCCGGGAAAGCAGAATATTAGCAATGAGATTCTCCATGTGGACCTGAAAGAAGGCTTTTTGTCTGTAATTTGTGAAGTTTTTGTGAAGCTCTTTGGGATCCTTCTGGATAAAGAACCTTCTATGAACTTCAGTTATTATAATGATGACTGCCGGCAGAATCGAAGTTACACATGTGAATTGGGAGGACAATATATCTTCTCTGTGCTCACGTAAACTTCCATTTATCTATACAAATGCCTCTGAAAAGAGCAAAGCTGAAACGTCTTTTCTCCAGCTGGGGTGCTGTTCTGTTGTTGCAGCACAGTAAATTGGGTCACCGTCCAGCTTGGCATCCGGCACCTGCTCAGCCACAGAATGGGGAAATGAGTGCTTCTATAGCAACGGTGGCAGTGTGGGGCAAAGCCCGTGCCGAGGATCACCGTGAACAGCTACTGAGGAGTCCAGGAGAGCCGATCATTCCGATTGCTGCCTTTGTTGCTCTTGTCTGGGAGGAAAGACATTACTAAAAGGAAAATTGTTCTTTTAACTCCGACTTTTGAACTCTTTCTGTACTCTCTGAGGACAGTGATTTTAAAAGGTTAGATTTTGCCTGTATGCTCCAATTTGCAGAAGAAAATGCCTCTAATGCACAGGAATACTGGGAACCACAGACTTTTTTGGAGACCAAATGTGGTCGATTAGAAAGGATCTGATATCTGAATAAATGGAGTTGTGGGTATAATTGAGTGAGAGCTAGACATAGAGTCAGAGTTTAGATCTTCAATCCACCATTGACTTGCCGTGCCGGCTTGCCTCAGTTTCCTCCTCTGTGCAAAAGAGTTAATGTGAAGGTGAAATGAGCAGAGTGCCTGGCATATATTGGGTAGTCATTAAATATTCATTAAGTCTAAAGAGTAACTTTGTGAGGGAGGGTTTGCATTAGTCAGCATAGGTGAGATGTCTCTGTGGCAACGTACAATCCCTAGATCTCAGTGGCTTAAACAGCAAAGGTTTATTTCTCTGTCAAACTTCATGTCCATTGAAGTCAATTGTCATGTCAATGGGGTCATGCTTTATTTGCATAGTCCTCAGTCTGGGGTCCAGGCCCACTCAAAGCCACCATCTGGAAATCATGGCAGCAGAAAGGAAAGCTGTGTAGGGATTTGAAGCTGCAATTAAATGATCATTTCAGAAATGACACACGTCCTTTCTGCTCAGAATTCACTGGTCAGAACTAGTCACATGGTTCCTCCCAATCACTAATGACTCAATGTGCAAATCCTACTTTTGCCCCAAACAGGAGAACACAGAATATTTGGCAAGTAGCAGCAATGGCTTCTGCAGTGTCTACTGAATAGGCCCTGTCAAGATATGTCTATTCTGCATATCAAAGTGCTACTGTACATATTCTTACCTCTTCACTATAATATATAATCATTTTTTCTCTTTTCTTGAATTTTTAATATTGATTACATGTTTTTTTCCTTTTTTTTCAGATGGAACACAAGAAGAAAATTTTATTTTCATAGGATGGAACAATCCTATTAATTATTCTGGGCAAGGACAAGGCAGGCAATGATACCTAGTTTCACCTTCCTTTCTGATTTTGGGACATTGTAGAGGAGGATGGAGCATGAGAAGATGAAGACAGGGGGTGGGGGGAGGATCAGCTCTCTGAGAGTTTCATGGAAGGGTGTTTATTTTATTGGAGATGATTACTCTGAAATAATTGTAGAACACTGGCCAGTTCCAAAGGTGTGCTAAAAGAGGGAGGAGCTAGCTTTGACGTATCTATAATGTACTGGATGTATATTGGATGTAACTATGTGCATACTCCACAAAAACCAAAAAGTTAATTGAATTTGTATACTTGACATTTTTTTTTAAATTTACACTTGATTTTTTTTCAAATAATTCCTTTTGGGACTCTTTATTTCCATGTATATATGTGCCTTTAGGAATCTAAAGAAGGAACCAAAGGAATCTGAGCTCTTATTTGTGCAGCAGAAACTGTTGATTACCTCCCAATATCCATTTTCCCTTCTAACCTTAATGACAGAATTCCCACCACCCCTTCCTGGCTTAGCTAGAGACTAAAACCTTGCCTATTCTGACTGATTCATGTCCTCCCTCACAAAGTTGCTTTTTGGATATTAACATTTAATGACAGCCAATTACTGCCAGTCTCTCTTGCAGCTGGGTATGATGGCCGCCTATTAAGCTTTAATTGATGGGATGTGAGCAGAAGTGATAGGTATAACTTCGAGATCATGTTGTTAACAAGGAAGCTATTTTCCGTCTACTTCCTTTTCTACCTTGCTGACTTTGAAAAGGTGACAACTTTCTGAAGGAATGACTCTGGACCCAAGGATAGAACGCACATGTTGGGGATAAATCACTGCCTATCTCTAAACTGCTATATAGAAAGAAATAAGCCAACTATATTCATCAAGCCATTTTATTTTCAGGTCTCTTTACTGTAGCAGTTTAGCCTATATCTACCCACTCTCAGTGTTAGGTATCCTTTTTCTAGGCTTAGTTTTATTTTCAGCACCATGTTTTAATTGATTTCATCTTCTCTGATATTGGAGGACATGAGGGAGGCTGATCCTTTGCTGATTGTGGGATTTAGGGATGGCTTTGTTTATATTTTCTTGCATTTTTTACCCTCCTAAATTCATCAGGCAACAGTGAATGCAAGGGTCTTTGAATTCCAGACTGTACCTAGAACTTGTTCCTCCAAACGAATAGTCTACCTTATGTCATGAGGCCTATTTTATGCATCCGGAGCAAGTTACTTTACCTTATACAGAACCAAACTCTGTACAATTACCATTCCGAAATGCACTAAAAACTCTCCCAGGGCTTAATGGCCTTGTGTGTTTTGAGAAGAATTCTGGAGGCATATTTAGGTCCAACTGGTCTTTGCGCAGCCCTATTTTCTTCATTTTGTCCCACCTCAAAGTTGAATATAAGCTCAGAGTAAAGGTCTGCATTTTTAGAAAATGTGGCTCTGGTATAGTCTCAAGGCAGATGGGACTTTTCTAAAGAGTTGATGCCCTGCTGGACAGGTAGGTTTTGCACAGTGAGACAGAAAATGAACTGTAGCTAGAAAAAGGTGAACAGACACTAGGCATTCTTTGGGGGATACTGGAAATTTTAACTTTCCCCTTGGTTACAGGATGGTTCATTTAGTGTCTTGAAATGGAACGGAAATCGGTGGGCTATTTTTCTGCTTTCCTTTCCCAGACTTACTTCCTAATGGGCAAAACAGACCCAATCAGGACTTCACTCCCCATTGCTACACGTAGCATCCATCTCCTTAATGATGGAAAATTCAGCTAGTTCCCTTGTTCTTTCCACATAAGGTCAGGCCAGGATCTGTTGACAGCTGTTTGGATGAAACAAACTGAATCAGAGAACTGAATGCATTAGTTGTTTTGGCATCTTGGAGACTAAAAGCATATTATTGGCAGAATATTTTACTCAGTATTTTGGCAAGTGACCAAAAGAATTGGTGATATTAATAAGTGGTTCATCTAAATTATTTAATGAAAACCAGAATACTGGGTTTTTAATTGTTTCTTAACCCAAAAGAAGGCTGTTCAGGGGATTAAGATCTTAAAATGCTTTTTTACAGAATTTTATCTTTCTCTTTTTTATTCTTTTTATTTTTCTACCTAAGCAAGTTATTATATATTATATCTCACTTAGTATAATTTATAAAATGGATCCACTTCTCAGACTAGAATTTGTGTCAGAGAATTCCCATCCAAGACATTGTTCTGTTAAGTGAGTTAAAAAAAAAATTAGAGCTGGGGCTAAAACCTAGTGATTCTAAGAATACACATTATTCATTTATTTATAACTATGATTAATGATCATGGAAGAAAATACCAGGTTTTAGTCTTGCTATTTATTACTATCATAAAGTCACAATGCCCATTTGTTAAGATTTCTTGGTTGCTTAAATAATTGACCATACAAATATACCTTGGTCATGACATGCTACCTTCACAGCAGATTTTCTTGAGTTTTTGTTCATCTGTGTAAAATGTGTTTCAAATGCTGAAATAATGACGGAAGTAACTCATTTGAAATACCAGGATCATGTAAAGAAGGAACATGTTCACTCTGGCAGCTCAGAGCAACTCTGAAAATCATCACACATCATCTTAACTTACTGAATTGGAAAAATAGAGTAGTGATCTGGGGAACTCCACAGGAATGAGTTGTATTGTAATAATCAATGTAAAGAATAAATCTTGTCAGATTAATGTAGTTTTTTGCTATGATCTAGTAAAAAACCCTGTGACTTAAAAGGATAAAGGGGAATGAGGTTGGCATAATTTATTATAACTTTATTAAAACTTTCCATTTTTAACTCATATAATTTGACCATCAGTAAATCTTGGCTAGTCTATGTATCTATAGGAGATAGAGTTTCTCGAAATATCAAACTTTAATTTTATCCATACTATACCAAGCCATCTGGGTTAGGAGCTTCATTCTCAGGTGCCTGCTGGGTCCAGGTAGATAATTCAGTAACTGAGCCAGAAGGTATAAACTATAGGGAACGGTGGTGACTGTGTGGAATAAGAGAATTCGTGCAGCTGCTCCACTCCAGCTGATGGTTGCCATGTGGGAATCTGGGTTCCGTGAACAGATTTTACAGGTTTGAAGAGAAAATGGAAATCTGGGTTTTTAGGAAAAAACTACTAACCCAAGAAGCTTGAAACACTGTGGGCTACCCAGCTGTCTGTGCTGAGTTTAACCCAAGGGCCACAAGCTTGAACTAGGTATTTATAGTGAAATAATTTATTTAATCATATTGACGTTTTCTTTTTAGATTTTTCTTTCATTAGGGTGAAAATTTCTTCACAATTGTCTCACTGCAGTTTCAGTTTCTATAGATACATGTGTGTGTGTGTGTGTGTGTGTGTGTGTGTGTGTGTGTGTGTATATGAATGAATGAAATAGTGTCTTAGAACCAGTGAATTTGATACAGTTATTTGTAATTCTCATAGGTACAGTATTTGGATATTTGGGAATAGCTGGGTGCCCTGTAAATTCCTTGATAACCTTGACTTAGGTGGGGGTTGTAAGTAACTCAGAGTTTGTGGTAATAGATGTGAAAAGTTAGCTGAAATAAATAAGTTAAAGGTCCAGTGCTAGAAGAAGAATTGCTCACTTAGATGTCAAAAAAAGAAACACACACCTCTAATGTAAACATAAAATAACTGATGTATGTAAAAACAATGGCCAGAAAAATCCTTGTAGTCATAATGACTTAGAAGTTAAATGCCATCTTTTATAAATCATGTGACCCAGGGAAGGTTAGGATATAAGAAGAGGTCAGAAAATGTCTTTAGCTTTACCATATAGACTGTAATACTTGCAAGTTTATGAATCACTTGTATCATATAACTAATCCATTTGATATAACCAGTATGTTTTCCTAATAGGCTCAGCTAAGGTATAATACCACTTCAAGGAGGTGTAAAAAATATTAATAAAGAGAGGGTCCTATCCAAGCAAGAGAGAAATCAAAGAAATCAAAGAAATGAGGAAGGACCCACCAAAAAACATGAACTCTACAGCCAGAATGCCTCAGCTTGAATTCCATTTCCACCATTTACCAGCTCTGTGTACCTTGGGCAAGTTATTTACCCTCTCAGAGCCCAAATTTGCAAATGTGTTTAAGTGTGATGATAAGAGCAGTCTCAAGGGCACGTAGAGAGTGATTAACATTACTGTTAATATTATACTTAGAAAAAATTTAGTAAAGGAAAATAAAAGAAGAAAAAATTGTGGTGTTACTATGGATTGTGTGCTTGGACCTCATTTTAAATACTCTCTATATTGATGTACTTATTTCTCACAATCGGCCTGTGGGTTAGACTTGATTATCTTCATTTTACAGACCCAAGACCAAGGCTTAGTCAATAGAAACTCTTTTAGCCACCTTCCACTTTGCCACCTTTCTGGATTACTCTGTATTCTCCATCGCATCTGTAGTGTGCACACACTGGTGCCCAAGGCTTCCGAATGTCTGTGGCTAGATGGATGCTCTAGTGTATGTTTGGGCAACAAAGCTGCTACCAGCTGGATTATGGACCTGCCAAGGGCCAACTGCGTGCGTTCCCAAACTATTAATACTTATAGCTCTTCCTATAATCACACCTAACCCTACCATTAATGGGGCCATGGATAAGAGTACAAATGGAGGTCCATATCCCTTGCATCTAAATATTTAAAGATATAATTCAAAATAACAAACTATTAAAATGTGTTCTATCCTCCTTACTTGATAAACAAAATTTCATGATGATTCGAAAGGCCAAGTTAAAACTTCAAGTTCTCAAAACTTTGGTGCTCCATGCAAAACATAGTGGCACACAGAGAGAGCCTATGCCCTCCAACATGTAGTCTTTGCTCTGCGGCCTTCCTCCCTTTCTTTCAACCTTTAATCTGTCTCACACCACATGGAGTCTCATGTAGTATTTGAACACCATAACCCATGCTTCTAAGCTTTGCTCACATCCACTGCTACATGACCAGGGAATTTCAGAGACCTTGTACTTGGAACATGGTTTAGAAACAGGAAAGTGGGCTCTGGATGGGTGTGTTGCTGTGGCTCCCTTGAGGGGAACAGGTAAGAGCAGGCCCCAAATTTGGACTTCAAAGCATGGGCCTGGAATAGGGTCCCTTGCTTCTATGTCTAGAGGAGGTATTGATAGTGATTGTCATTCAGTTAAATATTATGCATAATGATGAAATTGTTAACATGCAAAGACATGGTTATTATTTCTATGAAAATTATGTTGGAAACTTTGGAGAATCTTTATACAAGTAGCTAAAAAATTGTTATTATATTAGATATATAGGTGAAGTATGTTAAAATTTTGGAAGAGATAAAAATATAGAAATCGCTTTCATTTAGCTTGATTGGCAAATATTAAGTTCTTTATTAAATCCAGGAATTGAAAATCATACAGGATGCATTATGGATAAGATTTATGCAAGAAAATCAATGAAGAACTCCAATTAATGGGTTTTTGTTCCAAGGAAATATTATATGCTCTACAATAAGAAATGGAAACTGAATTTACATTATTTAAAATAAAATGAAAAAAATTAAAATATAATTTCAAAATATATTTTTTGCTTTAAGCAAAATTTTATTTGACTGATCAACTCTCAGTCCCAATCTCACTAGCTAAACAAGCTTCTCCTATAACTGGCCCAGAATCAGGAAGGTAGTAGGCTGGTAAAGCTGGGGTGAAAGGGTAAGTCTATCTTACTGGGAAGATTATCCTCTTAATCTTACGCTTTATTATTAAGAACAAAATAAATATTAAACCACTTACACGTGTAGCACTCAGTAAAACTTTTTGGAAGACATTGAATGTTGACTATGTCAGGATTATATCTGAACTGCGGCTTAGTTTTCAAGAGAGGTTATGGAAATCCTGATTAATAATTATGTTTACCTAATGTATTTTCTGGTTTGGCGGCTTCAGGATGAACTGTGAACCAAATAGATTGACCCTAATACTAACCTCAAAGAGAGTATTCATTGTCCTTCCCTCAGTCAGTTTTAACTATATGAAAACTTTAAAAACTTTCTTTAATAGCTTTTTTCCCCTGCATGCTATCTTTGGGAGGGCTTACTTAGAAGAAAGCAATAGCTAAATGAGAAACGTAAGAGAGGTGTACTATTTCAAAATAACTTGAGAGAGATGGTCAAATTGTAATAAAAATGAGGACTGAGCAGAAACATAAACTATTACCAAGAGACATCTAAGTAATTGCACATGTGGCCCTTTCAAGAGCCAGAAGGAGCACATACAGAGAGTTCTCTCTTGGTGAAGTGGTAGGTTTTCCAGAAACTCTTAAAAACCTTGAAAGCAGTTGGTTGCAGTTGATCGTACAGCTGGAGTGCATGGCCTGTCTCCTCACGAGAATGGAGGTAGGCTTTGGAGACGCTCATGTGCTATACACTGCAGTCATGCAAGGGAGAAAATCAAGGGGTTACCCTGGTCTTTCAAATTATCATCTCCACTGAGTTTTAAAAATAACTTTGTAAAGTATGAGTTGGCATCCTAGTAGAGAAGATGAACAATATAAGACTCTCTTTCATTCTGGTTCTTTTGTAGAAGAGCTCCTGCAATGTAGGTAACATTTTGGAAAGTGGTCTGCTCTGTCTGTGCTGCCCACAGTGTTTGCAAACCTGGCTATTTCCAAGTCAATAACTCAGCGGTACAAAGGGACAACAGGACGTTGTTGCTTTTCTAAAGCACCGGCTTGCTCAGTCTCTTATGAGGGACTTAAAATTTCCCATCACTGCCATGTGTACTTCCAGAACTCCAGTGTGCATAAGAATCTCCTGCAGATCTTGTTAAAATGGGTATCCTGATTCAGTAGGCGTGATCTAATTTGAGGCCTTAGGTTATACATTTCTAAGAAGCTCCCAGGTGATGCCACAGCTGCTAATCTGAGGGCCACATTTTGAGAAGCAAGAACGTAGACCATAGCTCTCACCTAAGAACAAAATGTTTCTATTACAGTTCTCAAATTAAGAAGAAGGAGTAGGAAACGTGGGTCTTAGAAACACTGCCTTTGTTTATGAGTTAGTAAAGATAGGGCTGATGAGAAAAA
Organism: Indri indri; assembly: GCA_004363605.1. Taxonomy (NCBI): domain Eukaryota; kingdom Metazoa; phylum Chordata; class Mammalia; order Primates; family Indriidae; genus Indri; species Indri indri. Next base: position 11,924 of record RJWJ010038313.1, read on the forward strand.
GGAAAACAGCAACAATAGACACAAAATTCCTGTTACTTCTAGCTTTGTCTTAGTGGCTAATTAAAGCCAAGAGGCAAATTCCATGGTGGGTGAGAAGCGTTATCTATAGAATTCTGAACTGTGTCAGAGAAGGAAGATGTCAGGAAGCACAGAAAACACTTTGCATCTGTAATAGTTACAAGCCAATTCCAGGCTGAGGTTCCCAGCAACTGTTAAATGGATTCCACTTTCTCCCCTGACCCCATCCTTCCAGAGCTGATAATGAAAGCATAGCGTTTAATACAAACCAGAATGAACTACCACAAAATAAATAGATTATCTCACCCATGAAGGGTGAGGATAAATTTATTATATGCCTTGGAGCAAAGCACACAGAGGCCTGTGTCCATTCTAGTCTAGCTAAGAAGGGAAAACTCTGTAGTCAGAGTGGACACCAGCAGATCTTCCTTTCTGGAAGCACAGTGACATGAGTCAAGGTGTCAGAATAGGTAAGAGGATGTAGCCACACACCAGGATCGGGCTGCTGGATTTTTCCAACTCTCTCTTTTTCCTCAGGCGAGTCATTCAGTGTGCGGCTGGGCCAAGCACCTGCTGAGTAATTACAAGTTACCTCACACTGTTAGGTCCTGGATCATGGGGCCAAGTGAGCAATTGTGGGAGGAGAAAGGTAAGTTAAGAAACATGATGGGGAAACCAAGTCAGGCAAGAATTCTATTTCTAATCAAAGAGCATTTCAGAAAAAGGAAGTACAGAGGGAAATCCAGATGTCAATTGTATAACCAGAGAAAGTGGAGTTAGGGAAATTAGGTATGATGGCACGTGCTTTGGTAGAGTGAATGCTAAAATAAACTCTGTTCCATATTGTGGTGACATTTCATAATGATGACCACATTTCCTGGACCTTGCTAGAATAAATAAGTCCTTAGAAACCCTATAAGGTACATATGGTTATATTTTCCATACCTTTTTCTTGTTCTTCTTGTAGCCTGGTGGTTAGGCACATTGATTTGAGAGCCAGGCTTTCTGGGTTCAAATCCTATTTCTGCCATTTACAAGCTGGGGAATCTTAGAAACATTTCCTAACTTCCTGTGCTCTAGTTTTGTTATGGAGATAATAATGGCCCCTTCTTAATAGAGTTATTGCAAAAAATTGCTGAGATAGTATTACAAAGATAGTGTTAAAGTGCTTAAAACAATGCTAGACACAGGGTAGGCATTATCTGTGCTAGTTATTATTGTTATTATTATTTTCATATCTATAAAAAAGCATGCAGAGTATCATGCTTACGTAAATAATCTGACAAGCAAGGCCAGATAAAATGAAGAACAACTTGAAAATGATTTCTGATAGTATTGTTAATTATAACAGGGAGGAAATCATTCCTCAGAGAAGCATTATTATTTTGATTGGTTCTTAAGTTAATACACTGTTTTTTCAATTCAACAATTGAATAACTACAGTGAGCCAGAATAAGCTCGACAGCAGTGTCTAAAATATGAAACTAGCTCCTGAAAAGCCTTCATTCTAGCGGCAATATAGGTGATCATTACAGTCTCCTAAGTTTTCTGTAGCAGTCATAGCGGTGTTCTGCCTTCAGCAATTACACTTCTTTTTGCTGATTTCTTCTGTTAGCTGGATTTTTTTCTATTGGCTTGCTTTAACGTCTCGTTTAATGGAGGTGCCTAGATCAAGGCCCTGCATACCATGTCTGTCATTAAATTTGGAGAGACGGGCTTGGAGGGCAGAAGATCCAAATGCATTTAAGAGATGGAATGACCATTCTTTCTGGCTACTCTCTTTTTGTCCTGGAACTGCCTCGTTCTGATTGCCACTGTATACGCGCCCAGAGACCGAGGAATGCTTTACTTATATGCCGGGCCAAAAAGAAAAATCTGAGGTGAGAGGTGTGACTGCTTTGGTGTTTATTTATTGGGGGCCGTATACTTTTAATTCTGGCTTTAAATTCTGCAGCTAGCACTGCAGCTTGCGGGTAAGGGACAGGTGAAATTCCAAAAGAGATCTCAGAAGGTTGACTTTTAGAATCCCTGAAGATGGGGATAAAAGGGGAACCTTTTAAATAAACCAAGTGCCCACAATGGCTTTATTACCACACTGCTACTTCACACTGTAGATTACGTGAAGGCCTGGAGACTAATTTCAGCAACAGCCACAATTTACTAGCGATAGTGGGCCTCAGATGAATAGTTTCTTGTAAAATCAGTGGCAGCTTTATCCTAGCAGAGCACAAATAAATCAGCTCTTATTATTCCACATTCATTTAATCCTGGGACATTAGTCAGTGAGACCTTTCTGCAGCCTAATAAACAGCAGCAGCAGCAGTTTTTCTTTATGAGAGTAGTTGTTCATCCTAAATTAGAGCCAGCATTAGGCGGAGGCAGGAACTTTTGCTGAATGATTTAAAGATATATAATATGAGACCATAACAGTGTATGAAAACTGTACCCATGTGTATAAATAGAGCAGGGTCATAATTTTGCTGTATGTGGATCACTTTAGAACATGTGGCTTATTTTAGCTTTCTTGAGGGTTTCCTTTGTTGCAGGTGATGTTGTTATCCTCTCTCTCTTGACTCGAGTGTCCTTTTATTTTACTTGGGAGTTGGGTGGGTGTTGAAGTTGTATCTTCCTCTTTCTACTTACCCAGAAGGAAGTACCCTGATAGAGGTTTCTAACTTGGTAGAGGAGGATGCGTGTGAGGCGTGTCTAAATGTGCACCTGGCTATTTCAGTTTGCTGAACTATCGATCAATTCAAAATCCTAACCCAAACCCAAATAGAACTTCTTATACTGGTTAATCCCAAGTCATAAGATTTCTGTTGTAAACTCCATACATATGTGATGAATATGATTTAACTTACTTTGTTACTGGTGATGTGGCTTAGTGAAATACTTTAAAATAAGCCTTCAACATACAAATTGGCCTTACTTCAGAAGTGTGCATGGTTTCTAAATAGAGATGACCATATGTTTGTTCTTCTACAGCATAAATATGTACTCAGCCAACTGTGGGCTAATTCCATTCAGGATGTTCTTTCATGCCTCCATCAGGAAAAAAATACATCAGGGAGTGATTGGCTTGAGAAAAAAATACATATGGAATCACTTGCTCCCCTCGAGCAAAT
>RJWJ010038314.1:0-15045 GCA_004363605.1 Indri indri
GAAGCCATGGTAGATGTCAGGAGAGAGAGACTTAAGGCGGAGAAGAGGACCTTCCTTCAGACTCTCAGGGTTACCTCCAGGTCAGACCTGCCCTGGTGTTGTGGGTAGCGACCTTGTTGGCAGGTGAGTCACAGTGAGGACCTGCCTCCTTCCCCAGCTCTGTCCTGGCATCGACGTTCAGCAGGATTAATCAGGGTGTCGAGTTGTGTCATTCTGCTGCCTCTGCCTGGGGCGGGAGGGGTGACTGGCTCTTGGTCTGGGCTGTGGCGCAGCTCTGGGAAGGAGACGGGCGGTGGCTCAGCCAGGAGACCTGTTTCGAGTAGGTGTGGGCCGACAGGACGTGAGGACAGAGTTGAGAGCCCTTCCTAAGGAGGGCCCCGTGCTCCGCTCTCCTCCTCCGTGGGAGCATCACCTTTGTTGCTCAGGCCCCGCCGCCCCCGTCAGCTCCTGGGGATACCCAGGGCCGTTCCTTTTATCTCCGTCCCACAGATGGGATGGCCGAGGCCAAAGCTGAAGCCGCTTGTGTGGCTGATTCAGGGTCAGAACCCGAGGTCTCCTGGGCACGCTCTGAGATCTCGGCATGAGCAGATCTTCCTGGTTGGCCTCAGAAGGGGTCCCGGGGGCAGGCACAGCCTGAGAGGAGGGTATTCCATTTGCCCCCCTCCCAGTGGAAAGGCCCCTGTCTGCCCCTACCGGACTCGGCTGCTCTGGTTCTGAGCCTGTTGCTTAGGAAACACCCAGGGGTTTATTGAATAGGTGAACGGTGTTTGGAGGTATTTCTCAAACATGATTCAACCGTCCAAGGTACATAGAACTTGAATCATGGCCTATGTTGCGTAACTGGTGGAGCTGTATGTTCTGCTGCGGTGTGAAATGATTGAATTTCCATCAGGGTAGAAAATAAAGATGATAAAGTAGTTTGTCCACTGAGGCATCTTACAGAGGGACCCACCACTGCCACATCCAAACCTCTACACCAGCCCTGAAAGGCCTTGCCCACCCACCTGCACAGAGCAGCATCTTGGCTTCCGTGATTGCCCTGTCCCTGGGAGGAAATCCTGGCTTAGAAAATAGGCTAGCCTTCCGGAATATTCTTCACTGCAACTGCTCTCTTACCTTGGGCACTGTTCTTGGTGCCAGCCTGGTGGTCAAGGTGTGATGGGGCGGGGACTGGGGGCATATGCCCTCTGAAGGACCTTCTAGAGCAAAGGGTCAGTGGCCTCAGCTCTATAGCTTTCTGCATGCTCCTTCTGGGGTTTGCTGTGTGAGCTTCTGGGGCACTGGTTCCCTACAGCATAAAAGCTGCTTTGGGCCCTGAGCCTCTTGTAGACTTGTTTTACAAGTGTAGACCTGGGTCGTGGGCCAAGGCTGTGGTCTGTGGAGCTCAGGGGTCTTCCCTGGCAGTGCCTTTGTGCAACTGGTGGAGCTTTTCAGAAGGAGGAAACCATGGGCTGACTTCATCTAGTAGGTAAACTGTAGCACTAGGTGCTTGGCTGCTTTTTAGAATTAGTGTTGGGATCGCAAGGTCAACACATATCGGATACCATGATGTGCCAAGACTCCATGCTAGACACAGGATCTGGGGCTCAGGCAGCCAGAGGCTGCCCAGGAGGCAGCTGAGGTGTGCCGTGTTGGTGATGCCATGTGCGCCTCCTGCCAGTGGCATTTTCCCAGTGCAGAGCCCGCAGTGTGCCAGTTCCCTGCTGACAGGCTACAGCGTAGGGCTTGTGGAGCTGGCCCCAAGGTCATGAGGACAGGGGAGACAGTTTACCACATACCAGGCTGACGCTCAAGGTGTCAACTCATCAAAACCAGATTTGGTTTTATCATGAAGAAATTTCAAAATTGAGCAAGATTTCAAAATAGTTATTTCACAGATATTTCAAAATTTGAAGACCCAAAGCCCCATCCTGTCAACCCATCCTGGCCTGAGCGAGGCCAGGGTGCCGTGTAGCTCCGCACCTGTCCTCTCCCCCAGCCTCTTGCTACAGCTCTGTGGGATTGGGCTCCAGGTGCGAAGTTGTGCCTGCCCTTGGGAAGGGATCCTTGGCCGTGCATGACGGCGTGTCCTGAGGAAGAGCCCAGGGCATCATCCTCTGCCCCGTACGATATCCTCTGATGGTGCCAGGACACTGGCCTCAAAGCCAAGCCTCGGACACCAGTCTCCAGCTGGCTGAGCGATGGCAGGAACGTCCCTTTCCCTGCAGGCCTCGGTCTCCCTACCTGAACAGTAGTGGCGATGGTGGGCTACACCAGCAAGTCCCAGCTGGGCTGTGAGTCCAGGCTCCCTGTCCTCGCATGGCACTGCTCTCGTTGCTGCTTTGCAGTTTCTCTTCCTGGAGCACACCTGGCTACGCCGGAACCAACCCAGCCCCACTGGGGAGCCTGCCTCCCTTGTCCACCCCAGCACACAGCATTCCTCCTGCCCTACGATTCCCCGGACCCATTCACTGGGCGCATCCCACCTTGCGCTGGAATCTGTGTGTGTTTTCCCTGTTGAAACTGGGGGCCCAGCTACTTTCCTCTTTGTCTCTCCCAAAGCCCTGGCCATGGTGTGTGGACTTTATGGAAATCATAGATGTGAAAACAACTCGGCACCATCACGGTGGCCTACGGGGCGAAGTAGCCCATGGATCATATATTTTTCCTCGAGTTTTAACAGCTTTCCTTGGGGCTCAGCACTAAGTGCATCTTGGGAATCTTCACCATGCTCTGGCACTTGCGTGGTCTTTTCTACCTGTGGGTTGCCGTGGTGCAGACATCCTCTATCCTGAGGTGCGCTGGGACTGGTGAGGGACAGGAATGGGGCTGGGGCCACAGGGGGCCTGCTGCACCCACTGCTCCCCAGCCCTTCCTGGAGACAGGTTGGGTGGGTCTGGGGAGCTGGGGCAGCTCAGCCAGTGCTATGGTGTTAGCTGCTGGCTGGGCCCACGTATGTGCAGATTGTGGGCATGTGGCCTCTTTCTTCCTGTGCTGGAAATAGGCCCCAGAAAGCCACCACCTGCCACTTGTGTTGGGCTGGTGGGAGGAAGCCTGCCCCGCAGATACTGTGAAGTCTGCAGGTTTCACTCGGTTGGGATTTGTCACCTGGCAAACAGTCAAGTATCTGCCATACCCGGCCGTGTCAGCTGCAGCCGCCATGGCCAATCCGCATGATGAAGTATCCAGTCAAGTTTTGGCAATTCCGAAGGTGTGGCAATCTTGGTTCTTGCAAGGGGCCGGTGGGGAGCGTTGCGACAGAGGCCCTTGTGCCGGGCCTGCAGGACGCCCAGGGGGGAGGCGGAGGGTGGAGGGCGCCCTTGACAGTTGACATCTGTGTCAACAGCGCCCAGTGACACATGGGGGAGGACGAGCCTGCACTTGGCAGGCCAACAAAGGGCTGATTGATGAAATGAACTTTCCCCTCAAAGGCCCTGCCACTGCCCGGGGAGCCTGGGCTGATGGGGGTCTGCCTGCCACCCCCTCGGGCCTCTCCCGGCAGGCTCAGAGCAGGGGGCAGGGGTGGGCACTGCTCCTGAGGGTCCTCTGGGAGCCTGCTATGGGGTGAGGGGCAGGCTGGCAGCTCCCTGGTGTGCAGGAACAAAGGCCTAGTGGCCTGGTGTGATGTGTGCGGTGTGGGTGGGGGTGGCTGGGCCCTGGGTGGGTGATGTGTCCACAGCGCCTCCCACCGGGCACGAAGAGGGAGGAACTTCGTGGGCTCCTGGGTGGTACGTTTGTTTGGCCTCCCAGAAGACACGGCCTGCTTCGTGGGGCTTGCTTAGCCACTCTGCACTTCTGAGCTCAGTTCAGCACTGGGGATGAAAATCTTGGCCCTTCTTCTTTGGCCCTGTTCCACCCCTTCTCCTGCGTGTACACGTGTGCACGCACCTGCATACACAGGCCACGGTGCTCGGTGAGGCTGTGAGATGCGTGTCGACTGGGAGCTCAGACCTCCCAAGGCCATGGTGCTGGGGGACTCTCCAGCTGTGGCTGTTGAGTCCTAGCAGGCCTCGGGTGATGGGACCCTCCAGTTGACTCTGCCAACAGGGACTTCCCCTCCTACTCCCCCACCCCCACCCTGTATCCCCAGGTGAAATGAGCCCAAAGAGACCTGAGTTACTCAATAGGGCCCTTAAAACAAGCCGCTGCCTCTCTCAGGGTCTCTCAGTGTTACCATCTGCTCAAGGGGAGCAGTAGTGTCAGCTCAGCATGGATCTCAGGAATGTCGTGAGTTCTCAGAGAACATGGGGAGAAGGTCCTTTCAGAGCTGAGCAGGAGACTACAATGATCTTCCAAAACCCAAGTTTGTCTAGCTCAGCTTCCCTTTAAAATCTCTCAAGGCTCCCTGCGGTTTGAATATTTGATCTTCCAAACCTCATGTTGCAATTTGATCCCCAATGTTGGATGTGGGGCCTAATGGGGAGAGTTTGGGTCATGGGGGTGGATCCCTCATGAATGGCTTGGTGCTATCCCTGTGGTATTGAGTGAGTTCTTGCTCTATTAGTTCCCATGAGAACTGGTGGTTAAAAAGAGCCTGGCATCTCCCCTCTCTTTTTCCTTCCTCTCTTGCTGTGTGATCTCTGCCCATGCTGGTTCCCCTTCCCCTTTTGCCATGAGTGGAAGATGCCCAACCTTCCAGCCAGCAGAACTGTGAGCCAAATAAACATTTTTTTTTTTTTGTAAATTACCCAATCTCAGGTATTCCTTTATAGCAACACAAATGGACAAAGACAGGAACCTTGATGGTTCTCGGCACAGAGACCAAAATGCTTATCCGAGACCAGTCTCTACCCATCTCAGTTCCTAATGTCACCCTCTGCCCTTGACCTCTTGTTTTCTGCATTACAGCTATGCTGGCCTCTTGCCACAAATCTGACATGCAGAGCCTGGTGGTGGGATAGAACGTGGAACCTGTTGGTTCCTGTGCTGTGGATGCCTTTCCTCCCACATCTTTCTCTTTTTCTTTTCACCTAGTTAACTCTTATTAATCCTTTGGTTCTTAGAACAGTTGTCCCCGTAGACATTTTCCATTTTGTTTTTAATTTTTTTATATTAATAAATTGTAAACATAATTGTTTTATAGACTGAGAAGAGTCTGTTATCTGAAGTGTTGTCAATCTCTTTCAGTTATTTGGTTCATGATGTCTCATTTGCTTGCGTGTCTCGTTATTTTCGATTATATGCTGGTCATTAACATTAAAAACTATTTTAGGAATAATACTTTTAGAGAGGATTTTCTTCATTTTCTTCTGCTGGGCTGTGGGATACTATCAGTTAATTCAAACTAGAAATTCCTTAACCTCTCAGGTTATTTCAACATGAGCCGCAGGCCCACAAGGAAGCCTGGTTTACTTCACCCTCATGCTGAGACTGAAGCCCTTTACGAGCTCATCCCACACAGGTGGACTTAAGCATTGACTTTTGTCCCCCTCATCCTAGGAGGTCACCACCAACTTTGCACCATGTTTTTCTGATCAGAAAATGTCCTCAAGGCAAAGGTAGCTTTGAATTCTTGGCTTACTTTTTTATGTCCTTACCTTTTTGTAGATTTTGGCCTGGTAATTCTTCCTTCACTATCTTAATTAGCTTTTTGATTCTTCTGAGAGTACTAAAAATATTTTATTCAGAGTTTTTAGGGTATCCTTTGTAGGAGGCTTAGTTCAAATTAACTGGCTTCTCCTAAGGGGGATGTCATCTCTTGGTGCAACTGTTAAGTTCCCCAAGGCAGCCTGGTCTGACTTCCTGCATGGATCTGGGCTCCTAATTGTATGCTCTACTAGCACAATGAGGCTCTCTCCTTACTAGTTCTCATCATGGTTGTACTCTCTGGTTCATTTATGTGCTTATTTGGTTAACACCTCTCTCTGCCTCTAGGCTATAATATAAGTCCATGCAGGCAGGGGCATGGCCAGTGTCTGTTTGGGTCACCACTGTACCTAGAGCAGAGTTTAACACATAATATGTACTCAAGAGCTACTTATGATTGAGATGACCTCTACTTCCTTTACTTGGTTGAGCAAGTTTGTTTTTTGTGCAACTTTTTGGGCATTACTTTGAACATACAACCCAGTTTTCCTCTATCTTATGTTTGGGATCCCTCAAGGACTGGGATGACCCTAACATGCATGTATTCATAGTAGTTAAGAACATGAGCTTTAAATTCAGAGTGTTCTGGATTTGATCCCTGTTCCTTCCTATCTATATGGTCTTATTTGAGTCTCTTAACCTTTCTGAGCTTTAATTTCCTCATCTGTAAATCAGGAAGAGTCATGTCTATTTTGCTGGATTGCTGTGAGGATTAAATGAAACAATATTTAGCATCATGGGTGACTTTGGATGAAATGGATCGGCACTCAGCATTCATCCCATCCTCTTACTAGTAAACCCTGTTGTACACAAATGTTAAAAACTATATGCCTCGGATTCCCAACAGCTGAAGTGTGGATCCAAATGGGTCCTACCAGTTAGATGCATTTGTGCAAGAGTTGGAAGGCAGAAATGAGGGTGAATACTGTCTTCCTGCTGCCTTGGCAACAAGCATGGCCATACAGAGACTGAGTTTGCCATGTTAGAGCTCTAATATCTGGTCCCTAGTTTTGTGGGTATTAAGAGGTAGTAGTGGCAGTGCCAGTGCTTTTCTATCCCTTCATTGCAGTTGTGGCAGTGTGTTCTTGATGTCAGCAGTTCCAGTGGCAGCTTCTTGATTCTTTATTAAACCAGGTATAGGCGAGTCTCTGGGTATAATCCATCCTGATGCAAAATTCCAATTCATCTGTGAAACTCAATAAACAAATTTTCTGCTCCAAAAATACAGTGATGGCACAGGCGTAGGAAAATAGTTCTAGATATTTCTGTTCAAAAATGGAGAAAATGAAAAGCAAAAAAAAAAAAAAAAAAAAGAGTCCCTGGTCCAAAGCAATTTTGAAATCTCGCTGGGCAAACTTCATGTGGTTTCAAGGCTGCTTCTGTGATTCTTGGCTCTACTAACTGGGTTCAAGACTCCACTTTCTGAGTTGTCCTTTCTTTTGCATTCAAGGTAGCATGTATTTGCAGCTGAGGAGTTTTATTAGCCTGTTTATTGCCTGGAGAATTTTGGAGGTCCTACAGTCTTGTTCATTTTTGTATTTTCTCTGCCCCTTCAGTAAAAACTGGCAGTGTTTCTGCTGGTGTAATGTTCTTAAGAACCTTGTCGGTCTCCTCCTCCTCCACAGGTCTTTCCTAGATAATCTCACCTCTATTGTGGCTTCTGCTGAGAGGGCTGAGGAGATATATAAGTTACACACTTAATCTTTCCAAAAGAGCCTTTTGTGTGAGTGAATACTCTGACCTTTTGATCTTTCTAAGGTACTAGCAATAGGTTGTCAAGACACACCCTCAGTTTTGGCCCTAGGACACACTTTCTTGATAGTAAATATCTTAATTTTAGTGTTTTTACAATCTGAATAGGCTGAGAAGTACCTCAGATCATCAAGTCCTGGTTCCTTCTTAACAATTCTTCCTTCGGCTTATCTCCTCCCTTCTGCATTTTACCACAAGCAGCGAGAAGAAACCTGGCCACACCTTTAACATGTCTCTTGGACTTCTGCTCAACTAAATATGCAAATTAGTCATTTGCGAGTTTTGCTTTCCACATAACCACAGGGCACAATTCCACTAAGTGTTTTTTGGCCACTGTAGAATAGGGATCCTCTTTCCTCAAGTTTCCACATTTCCTTCTGAGCCCTTACCAGCAGCGCCTTTAACATTCATTTTTCTACTAACCACCCATTCACAACCATTGGCGTATTCTCTAAAATGATTTGGGTTTTCGCTACCATGTCCCTCATTCCTTCTGAGTTCTCACTTAGTAACATTCTTAACATCTGTATTTCTGCTAATAGCCTGTACCAGGAAATCTAGGCTTTTCTATCATGCTCCTTAAAATTCTTCTAGACTGTGCACCTGCTTATAAAGCCACTTCCACGCTTTTAGGTGTCTGTTAGCTCCCCACTTCTGGTACCAAACTCTGTATTTATTCCCTATGGCCGCCATAACACATTACCATAACAAAATCTATTATCTTAGTTTTGAAGGTCAGAAAGCACACAGGCTAATATCAAGGAGTCAGCAGGACTGCGTTCCCTTCTGGGGATTCTAGGGGAGAGTCCGTTTTCTTGCCTTTCCCAGCTTCTAGAGGCTGTCGTTACACTTTGGCTCAGGGACGCTTCCATCTTCAGAGCCAGCAGTAGCCGGTGGTGTCTTCCTCACACTGTATTGCTCTGATGCTGACCGTTCCTCTTCCATATTTAAGCACCTTGTGATTACCTTGGGCCCACCCTGGTAATCCAGGATAATCTCCCTACCTTAAAGTCAGCCAGTTTGCAAACTTAATTCTGTCTGTTACCTTAATTCCCCTCAGTCATGAGACATGAGTATTCGTAGGTTCTGTAGGACATGGACATCTTTGAGAGGCCGTTATTCTGTCTACCGCACCTACCTTCTGGACTGCAGAGCAGCTCAGCGGGGTTCTGGAGGTCATTCCTGGAGGCCCACCTGGAGCCCTTTTCCCAACCCTTTCAATGATTTTGTGCGTGTCCAATTTCCTACCCACGGACACATTCCTTACCCTCTTTGGGCTGCCACGTCTCCTCCCGTAAAATGGGGTGATGGCATCACAGTTGTGACGCGGCAGTGGGGAGCGAAGAGGACACTGATTCATCTCCCAAGCCTGAGGCAGGCATGCTGTGGGAACCAGGCAGCTGCCAACCAAGCGGGCTCCAAGAAGGCGGCAAGAGCAGCGAGGGGTCCTGGGGTGTCTGGAGCTTGGGGAGGGCAGAGGACACTGGACACTTTGTGCTGGATACTGTGCTGGGGTTTTTGCACAGCAGTTATGTTATGTAACTTTATCTGTGACAGAGGAATTGTTCTGTTCTGTACCATCCAATATGGTACCCTCCAGCCACATGTGGCTAAAGAACTAAACATTCAATTTTATTTAATTTGAATTAATGTTCATTTACATTTAAATAGCTAGTGTGACTGGTTGTATTAGCATAGCTCTGATAGGCTAAGCTGTGTGAGCTCTTGCTTAGCACGTGGTAGGTTAGAACCGTAGTGAGGGAGGGGTCGGCAGCGGGGCAGTCCTGGCCACATGGCTGCTTCTCCCTGACCCTGTAAACCTCTGTGACTCCTCCACCGCTGTCCCCTTGGAGTCGGGGTCATTTTTAGTCAGTGCCTGATTCTAAGGGAACCAGCAGGAGATTAGGGTGTAGGTGTGTGGGGTGGCAGAAGCGCCCAGGTTGGACACGGGCTTTGAGTGCTCGCACCTGGGACACATGGCAGCACCTTTGCCCCGTGTGGGCTCTGGCGCGGTGCTGAGCCTGTGTTCCCAAGTGCCTCTGCACCTCTCTTTCCATTCAGAGATGCTGGTGTTTGCCCTCGTGGGGTCTCCTTTTCCACTGTGCCTGCATGATGGCCTTTCTTGGCACCGGGAAGAGCAGGTGGTGTCGCAGGGGTGGAGGGTGGCAGAGCTGTGCGGTGGGGACTCATGGCACTGGGGACGTCAGGGCCTCTGGCTGCTCGTCTCCAAGCCCCACCTGCACCCTGGGTGGCTTGGCAGGGCCACGGAGCTGTGCAGGATGGGGAAGGGCCTGTGGTTGGTGAGGGCAAGATCCTGGCAGAGGCCAGCCAAACGTTTGCCCAGGTAGAGGTGTCAAGTGTATGGTTTAGGGGATGTGCCTGAACTAATCCAGTTATTAGCTGGATTATGTCTTCAAACTGAGAACCAGCTTCCGTGGGTCCCAGGGGAGACGCTCAGTCAGGAGCCAGAGTGACAGGCCCCTCCCAGGGCATGTGCTTGGTGTCAGTGAGCTTGCTGCCTGCGTGGCACCCAGGCGGGACTCCGCTCCAGTCTCGGCCACTAGGTGAATCGCTCATTCACTCGTCCATCAAACAGTCCCTGGCGCTAGCGGGGCACCCGGCCTGGAGCGGGATGCTAGGGCCCCGCAGGTGAACTGCGCCAGATGGTGTCTCGTGGACTTCACAGTCTAGAAAGCGAGCAGAGGAAAATGCAAGACTGCAGTTGGTAAGACAGAGGGAGGTACAGAGAGGTGGGCCATTCCGGGTGAAAGGCGGAGAGGGGGCTGGAGGAGGGGTGGACACGCACCAGCAAGCGCGGAGGCTTCGAGGGTCCTGCTAAGGCTGTTCCGGAGGTGACGGAGGCCCCTGACGCACTTGAGGAGAAGAGTGATGTGACCATATTTGGATGTGAGGGTGAGACCACTGAGGAGGGAGGCAGGCCGTGCATTCATTCATTCATTTCTCATTCGGCAGATAAATACTTGCGTTCCCACTGTCTGCCAGCCCTGTTCTAGGAGCTGGGGCTGCCTCGCTGAACAGATAGACAAACATCCCTGTCCGCTAGGAGCTTGTGTTCTAGGAGAAAGAAGGGTTGGGTGAAGGAGATGGAGAGACGGGCGGTCAGGGGAGGGAGGAGAAGGAAAGGGAGAGGAGGGAATGAAAACGCACAACTATAATATAATAAATAAGCGGACGATACAGCATATTAGAAGGCGATAAGGCGGCAGAGAACATACGGAGCAGGCCCAGGGGTCTAGGATGTGCTGGGAGTGGGCAGAGTGAGATTTGAGTGAAGACTCGGAGGTGAGATGTTGTCCGTGTAGACAGGGGAAGGGCCTTCCCAGACAGAGAGGGGCGGAAGCAGAAACCCCAAGGCAAGAGTGCGGTGTGTTTGAGGAACAGGAAGGGGGCCGCGTGCTTGGGGCCGTGAGGTCGTGGAGCAGAGGAGTGGGGGGGCGGAGGGAAGGGAGGGCCGCAGAGCACGCAGGCCCCCCGGGTGTGTGGACAGTGTTCATGGAATCTCCGAATATGGATGGGAAAAAAAATCACGTTTGTTTTCTATTCTTGTTAGCCTTTAAGTGAAATTTAGCACCCCTTTCAATTGTGAATGTAGTTAGAAAAAAAAAAACCCTGAAAAACAAAAAGGAAACAAAACACACACACGAAAATCCCATGAAAGTATAGAGAGAGCTGTGGCTTTGTCAACAACAGAAATTAGATGTTTTTATTGTACATAAAACCTGTTTCAGATATCTTGAAATATTTCTGCTCATCACTACTTTGAAGTTATAGCACCTATGAGATCTTACTATTTAATGCACGCATATCACTATGTCACACATCTTAAAAAGTAAGACTATTTCAGTGTAAGTGGCTTCGTTTGTAATGCTATAGCGTTTTTATGCATGTGACGCGTTTCTCTGAGACAGGGTCCGTGGGCCTTACAGACCGTGGGGGGCCATGGCGCGATGGCAGGGACGAGCCTCTGATGTAGAACCTGATCGCCCACCTTAAGAACTTGAACTTCGAGCACTGCAGGATTCGGAGCACGGGAATGACGTCCGATTTACATTTTTAAAGATGGTTCTGGCTGCTCTCTGGCGTCAGGACTGGCCGGGACTGGGAGGAGGCTGTCACAGTGACCCAAGTCACAGATGGTGGCCACTCAGACCAGGGTGGTGGCAGTGGAGGTGTGAGAAGGGGGTGAGCTCTGGATGGATTTTGGAAAGAGGGCCCGGAGGGGTGTTGCTGGATTGGATGTGGGCTGTGCCGGAGCAGTCGAGAACGACTGGCTGCGGTGGTCTTGCTGCCCCGTGAGACAGATTGTGCGGGGCCCTGCTCAAGGCGGTTTCCCGGAGGAAGTGACATTTGAGCCGGACAGAGAAGGTGCCTGGCTGGCTGTGCTGATCGCGAGTTCTGCAGGGAGTGTTATGTGCCTTGTCCGTCCACCCCGGCAGCCCCGGCGGCTGGCCTAGGACCCACTGCAGGTCCTCAGAGCAGTCCAGTGCCAGAGTGAAGGTGGAGGGTCCATGGGGCTTCTCAGATTTCTGGCTTGGTGGTAGGAGGGATGGCTTCTCCATGACAGAGGTGCTGCCGTTCAGTGGAGAACAGTGGGCACAAGGCATTTGGTGCTATTTAAAGTCCCCGGCGAGAAAGCCTTCGGCCTGTGCTGAGAGTGGGAAGGAAGCTTGCTTTGGCATCTCGGTTCTCTGTCTAGCTGGGGTGACTGATGGCAGTGGTTTCAATAACTCAGCAAACCGGGGCTACTCCATGCAGGATGAATTTGGTAGAGATGTAAATATTTCATATCAGAGAATTAACTGCTTATTAAAAGTATATTGAGATTTATATGTTATATGGATATAATTATAGACATCACAGACGGATCATTTGCTTTCTGGAGACATCTCTAACAGAGCTGTTAATCCGGAAATGTGTGTCCTGTACTCAGCTGGCCTTTAGGTAGAACATTTTCCTCGTCCTGTTAGGCAGAAATTAAACACAGGTACAAATGCTGCTGCAAACGCAGCCCCGGCTTCTGGATCCACCACACGCGGGTCGCGGGGACCTGCCAAGCCCTGATGTGGCACCTTTGAGATAAAAGTGGCCGTTCTGTGGCTGCAGGTTCTTCGCGGCTGGTGGCGGTGGGAGCTCCGGCGGGAGCGGAGTCTGACAGCCCAGGTGTGGAGGGGGAGGGTCCTGCCGCCGCCCCGCAGCCAGCATCCGGGCCGGGTGAGTATTTGCTGTGCCGTCCCCTACTTCCCCGCGGCCTGAAAAAAGTCGTCACGCTGTCTGGGGGCAGACTGGAAGCTGATGCGGGTAAGTGGGAAATGTGGCGTTTTTTGAGCTGACTACCTAGAACTTTCCTCCATATGAAAAATTCAATCTGTGCAAAACTTGGGGCGGGTAACCCATGGGACGAATATTTCTTGAATGACAAAAGGGTGTTGAGTTTGGGGGACAGCTTGGAGTCAATCCAGCCAGCCGGCCACTGTATCGAGTGCCAGGCGAATGAGAATATGAGCTCCCGCAAGGAGCATTTATTCCACCGGGGAAGTCAAATATCAGACAAGTAAACAAATAGTGTGTCCAAGATCAGGCACACATGAATAGTTTTGTCAACGAAATTTAAATGATTTCTGTATCTTTTCTTGATTGTTTGAAACGTTTTTGTTGTTTTAAAATACATGCATAGCCACACATCGCAGTGTGTCTATAATAGTCATATCTTGGTTTTCTGGAGAATGGGCAGCTCCTGGGTGTCTGGGTAGCTCACAAGCTTCCTTTGCTATTCTGCATGGAAATCTTCCCCTAATGTTTTATTGTGTTCCATATTGCCTGTTCCAGAAGGCAAGAGAGTGTGTGATATACTTTTGTGGTACCTCCAGCTTGTCGCGATGCCTGTCCTGGGCTGTGATCTCAGCCACCCCTGAGGGCGGGGCGTGCTGTTTGTCCCGCACTCAATGCTCCCGGGGGCTGTGCCGTTTGAGCCCTTGGGTCTGCCGTCCGTAGTTTCCTCTGTCCTCCCTGCTGGCAGGGTGTCCCCCCAGCTCATGCTCTCTCCCCTTCTCTTCATGTCCAAATACTTCCAGCGCACTTGGAAACAATCGAACGTTGACTTGTGTCTTCAGAGAGAAGGCTAGTTAGCAAGTCGATACACATCTTCTTCATTTTTGCCTTGGTGTTTCAAGACTTGTCATTAGTGAGCAGAGCCTTAGGCTGTGAACAGAGGCATATCCGTGTACAGTGTTGAGGGACCTCCCTGGTCAAGGCAGCTGTGAAGTGGGCACAAAGGTGGCTCAGGGGGCATTTCTGTGATGGAGCTTCGGAAACAGGAGGATCTGTGGGCATCGAGGCCCGCATAGAACCCTCCGGGGCATCAGCTGCCTCTGGTGGCGCTATGGTCCCAGCCCTTTAGAAGGGGCACGTTTCTGTTACACTATGGGCCTCCCAAGCTCTCGGTCTACATCCCAGAGCATCCAAATGGGCACTGCCCAGGTTGGTAACCAACAGCCATGTGAGGCTTTTGAGCATTTAGCGTATGACTGGTGGTGCTGAGAAACTGAATTTTAATTTTTTTAGATCTTAATTTATTTTAAATTTAAAAAACAATTACAGCCTGCTGGCAGGGAAGAGAGAAAAAAAAAACTATAAAAAGACAGATCTAAGGATTCGAAAAGTTATTGGGAAACTTTTAAGTATGTTTGGAACAACTTGGGCATATGAAGTTACTTTTACAACTGTAAATTTTATGAGCTCTAGATACCAATCAAGTAGTTGAGGAAAATCTGGCGTCTGAATTGAGATGTGCAGCAAGTGTAAAATACAACCCGGAGTTTGAAGACGTAGTATGGAAAAAAAGAATGTAAAATCTCGTTAATTATTTTTAATATTTATTATGTAGTGGAAGAATATTTGAGTATATTGGATTAAATAAAATATATTAAAATTAACTTCACCTGTTTCTGTTTACTTTTTAAAATGTGGCTTCTAGAAAACTTATGTCACATGTGTGACTCGCCTTACATTTCTATTGGATGGTGCAGGTCCAGGCCCTTCCGTGACCGCTGTTCAGGTCTGAGGCTGCTGCATGCTTTTACATGGCTGAGGTTCCATTTATTGGACACTTACATGTGCCAGACTGTGCTGAGACCTTAATGTGTTTTCAGTCCTCCCAAGAGCCCTGTGATGGAGATTCCATGATGCCCATTTTAAATATAAGGTTCTGAATCTCAGAGCGGTGAAGTAACTTGCTCAAGGTCACATAGCTAGTCGGGAGCAGAGCTGGAACCCTAGAACTGGACAGGCTCAATGTCCCTGAGCAGGGATGTGTCCACAGGTGACCACGAGGACCATAAGCATCCTTGGGAGATCACACCTGCATCCCCACCTGGGAGGTGATCACTTTGGAGGGGAGGGGAGCCCTGGGGGTAGCTGGGGGTATCATCACCCTGCTTTCATGGGTGAGAGGGCACAGGGAATACGGTCTCCAATTTCGGCTGCAGCCTTGTCCCATTTTGTGGCCGAATGTTTTCACCAGTGCCATGAGCTGGACCAGGACGAGAACCTGGGGTCTGGTTCCATATTCCGAGTTCTTTCCACTAACTAAATCTGGCTCCAGCAAAGGTAAAATAAAAGGTATCCTCGGGCTTATGGTTTAGAGGAAAGTCCCAGAACATCACTTTCACGGTGCTGGAAATGCTTCCATTGGACATAATTTCTTCTGGG
>RJWJ010038315.1:0-15059 GCA_004363605.1 Indri indri
CTTTCTCCCAGTCCCTTTCCTGGCCCTCCTTTTTTTCTCTTCTCTCCTTTCTCCTCTCATGGGGGAAGGATGCCCTGTGTCCAAAATGACCCTCTGCCATCCCTAAAGTTCCGCTCTGGAAATGAGCCTCCTGCAGCATTGTGACATTGCTGTGCATTAGCCAATGGCAGCCCAGCTGGTCTGAGCCCCTGGCCTTCTGGGTCCGCCAGCCTCTATTGATAGGAGAAGGCAGCTTCTCCTGCAGGACCCCTTTATCTTCAGGGCAGCTCCCAGAGCATGGAGCCTTCCCGGTTCCGCTCTTAGCCCAGTGTTCCTCACAGTCAAGCTGCTCTTGGCCGGAGATGTAGCCGGAAGGTGTCAGGACGCGAGAGCATAGCCACCCTGAAGAAGCTGGTGTCTGAGCGGCTGCAGGCGCCTGGGGAGCAGCAGCACCTGCTCGTCCGTGGCCAGCTCCCAGCCGATGACAAGTGCCTCTTGGACTACTGCATCGGGCCCAATGCCGCCATCAATGTCATCATGCGACCCTTGAAGAATATGGCACTAAAGGAGGCCCGCCAACCTCAGCCCCAGCCCCAGCCCCAGCCCCAGCCCCTGTGGCACCAGCTGGACCGGGTGCTGGCCAAACACTTTGAGCCTCAGGATGCCGAGGCAGTGCTGCGGCTGCTGAGGCGGGAGCACAGGGAGCGCCTGCAGAGGATAAGGCTGGAGGACCTGGAGCAGCTGGCGCGGTCCCTCTTGGCGGAGCAGCAGGGCCCGGGCCCGGCAGGAGAGAGGGAGCCCGAGGCTGTGGCCTCAGAGCCCCTGCAACACGGAGGAGGAGGAGGAGGAGGAGGAGGAGGAGGAGGCGGCAGCGGCAGCGGTGGTGGTAGCTGATCAGTAAACGGCCGTCCTACTCATTTGCACGCTAAAATTCTCCCGGCCTCGTCCTTACAGCCTCGTCCTTACGTGTTCCCTGGTGACTTTTCCCACTACTTCCTGCTGATGTAGATGCAGCCACTCCTCTTTTTTGAAACTTCAAAGCAGCTGGAGGATTTTTGAATCCCTGTGTTTCCTCTTAGGTCTGAGGTCCCCCCTCTGGTGGGGGGACAAAATGATTGCACCCCCATCATCAACCCCTAGAAGGGTTCTGATCATCGAGGGCAGCCCTGAAGGCCACATCCCCCTTCTGGGCTGGGCAGCTTTGCCCAGCCATGCTCAGCAACCCCCCAGGCTGTCAGCAGTGCCCCTGGCCCAGGGCGTCCGTGGCTCTAGAGAGAGCCTCTTTCTCCTGTGGAACAGTAAGAATGTGAGTTCACTTCCCTCCATCCTCAGACTATGGTGCATGCCCCCAGACCCCCGGCAGCCAAGAGACAAGGAATATCAGGTAGCTGCCCCTTGCCCCCTGGGTGAGGCTACCCTTGCTATCTGCCTGCTCGTGCCTCCACAGCTTAAGGGGCAGGGGCAGCAGAGGGAGGAGGAGGAGGAGAGCACCTCCTGGGCGCCGGGCCTGGAGCTCTTGGGGAGGCAGACACAGACCAAGAATAGCAGGAAACTGAGCCTCAGGCAGGAAGAATTTTGCAAAGTCACCCACTCGCTGTGGCCAGCGTGAACAGAGCCGCACCCCACCCTCCGCAGTCTGATCCATCAGTGGGTGTCACTGAGCTCCTGCTACTTGCCCAGCACGGCCCAGGCTCCCGGGGGGAAACACGGTGTCCAGCAGCCAGGATCCTCGCCCTCCCAGCGCACATGGATGGATGGAGAGAGAGGTGTAATGTGAAAAGCAAAACGCAACGTAAAACTCGAGCATGGCCTGTGTGACCAAATGCCCAGGTGCCTCACAGGCCCTAGTTTCAGCATGGAGGTCCTTTTCTCTGTTCTTGGTGTGAGACAGTGGTCCTTGCAGAGGGCCGAGGAGTCCCCAGGACTCAGCGTGGGCTGGCTGTGCCCAGCACCCGCAGGTCGTGGGTGGGGGAGCCCAGGCCTGCTCCCTGGGTCCTGTCCAATCCTGCGCCTGCTCCTGGGCCCTTCGTCTCAGCAGGGGGGGCCTCTTGACAGTTCTGTGAGTATGTTTGTGCTGGGGCTGTGCCATTTGCCAAGGGAGACAAGCCTATTATCTTTACATTAGAGGAACTAATAGCCCATTTCCCAGGAAATCTGTGGGCGATAAAAATAAGTGGGCCGTTTTATTCCTTTTGCTGAGAGAAGCCTTTGTTTTCTCTCTAGTCAGTGGGAGTGTCAGGGCTGGCCGGAGCAAGCCAGGGGAGGCAGCCACCTCCACTGTGTCTGTCCCCAGGCTGCAGGGGAGGATATCTCCCGTCCCAATCTGGGAAGAAGGAAAGTTGGTCTGCCCTTCCATGCCATGGTGTGTCTCCCACTCCTGACTGCCCCTTCCCAAGGCGTCTTCTGCCCCGTCCCTCACCTCGAAAGCTGAGCACGGGAGAGGATGCACTAGCTCCTGAAACTTAGCAAGAGCTTGCATCTGTTCGTTACCTCTCCCAGGGATAGTTTTAGTCAATGCCGTGTTTCTCATTGTGAGGTGACAGGCTTTGTCCCCTAATGCAGCGGTCCCCAAACTTTTTGGCACCAGGGACCAGTTTCATGGAAGACAATTTTTCCATGGATGGGAGAGGCGGAAGGGCAGCTCAGGTGGTGATGCAAGTGATGGGGAGAGGGCTCGGGCCACCCCCACCCCTTTCTTAAGTTTCATGGAAGACAATTTTTCCATGGTGGCAGAACCCTGCAGCCCGGTCCCTAACAGGCCATGGACAGGTACTGGTCTGAGGCCCAGGGGTTGGGGACCACAGCCCTAATGGACAAATTTACAGTTATCAGGGAACAGCAGGTGGGGGTATGCTACGAGGTTAGGGGCAGGATCAGCCTCTCATACTGCAGTGGTGGGTTACAACCCTGTTCTGTGTGAGGAATACTAGCTCTTGGGCCACCTGCTATGGGGACCCTTCACTGTGCCCAGTTGCACCTTATTTTAAACTTAAACTGGTGCCAGCAAACCAGCTGAAAGCTCCTTGCTCCCTTTTCTGCTTCCCTGCGTGGGGGACAGTGGGAATGGGGAAGGCGCTCTTTCTAAACTGCAGCCTCGGGCGGATGAGCTCTTCCCCTTAGCTGCCCACAGCACCTCTCTCCAACCGTGAAAGGACACATGCATCCTACAGGTAACAGCTGTGCTCCGCTGGGAGGCATCTCAGGACAGCTGCTGCATCCAGGCGGCCAGCTTTGTGTTCCCGTCCTCGGAGAAATCTGGCTTCTCATCCCAGCTCCTTTCTGAATTACCTGCAGGCCAGTGCCCGTCTGTCCCCCAGGCCCTGGCAGGTAGTCTTTCTGATGGAAACAGGCACAGCATCCTGGCTCGGGTGCCATTGCCTCAGTCCTCTGTTCTTCAGTAATAAACATATATGGGCCTCTGTCTTAGTCTGTCCAGGCTGCTATAACAAAATACCTTAGATTGGATAATTTATAAAGTGCAGACATTTATTATTCACAGTTCTGAAGGCTGGGAAGTCCAAAGTCAAGGTACCATCAGATTTGGTGCTTGGGCCAGGCTCGGTGGCTCACACCTGTAATCCCAGCACTTTGGGAGGCCAAGGCAGGAAGGCAGGAGGATCGCTTGAGGCCAGGAGTTCGGGACCAGATTTGGTGTCTGGTGAGGACCTGCTCTTCATTGATGGTGGCTTCTCCATGTCCTCACGTGGAAGAAAGGCAAACATGCTTCCTTCAATCTCTTTTATAACTAATCCCACTCATAAGGGCGAACCCTCATGACTTCATCACTTCCCCAAAGGCCCCACCTCTTAATACTATCACACTGGAGATTAAGTTTCAACGTATGCATTTTGGGGCACGCCAGCGTTCAGACCACAGCAGCCTCCCACCATGTGCCAGGCTTTGTGCTGGGGACTTAGGTTGGAAGATGAGGAGTCCAGTCTCCTAGACAGAGAGTAGCGTGTCCCCTACTGTCCCCTGCAGCATGGTGCAGCAGAGGGGCTTGGGGAGACCCCCGGCATGACACCTTGGCCTGTGATTGAGAGGCAGCGATGTGTTTGTAGGTAGCAATATTGCTTTTAACCCTATCCCTGAATGATGGAGCAGGGAATAGTCCGTCAGGATGAAAAGTCTGGCTGGTGTGGAAGAAGCTTATCATGTTCCAGGGCTCCAGAGAGCCTGGGTGCCTGATTCTAGAAGCAAGCCCCAGTCCTCTCCTCTCCTTCCACCCCCGCTTACTCTCCTCCCCCTGCCTCTTGCTCAGGATTAAGTGAGATTATAGTTAGCATGTAAGTTTTCCAGTTGTTTTATTTTTATTTTTTTATTTTTTATTTTTTTAGAGACAAGGTCTCACTCTGTCATCCAGGCTGGAGTGCACTGGCATCATCATAGTTCACTGCAGCCTTGAACTCCTGGGCTCAGGCGATCCTCCTGCCTCAGCCTCCCGAATAGCTGGGACTCTAGGTGCACAACTCCATGCTCAGCTAATTGTTCTTATGTTTTGTAGAGACAGGGATCTCACTATGATGCCCAGGCTCAAACTTGTGGGCTCAAGTGATCCTCCCACCTCAGCCTCCCAGAGTGCAGGGATTACAGGTGCGAGCCACCATGCCTGGCTTCAGTTGTTTTAAACTGGGGAAGAGAGGTGCAGGTAGAAGGAAGTAGAAGGCAAGGTTGCGCTTCCCCAGAAAAGTGACAGACTCTAGTCGGGATGCCTGAGGGAGGACATGGCAGCACTTTGTTGAGATACGCACGGGTAGGACAGGCAAGGCTCTGCTCATCTCCCGTCTGTGCTGGGAGAGGTTTCGTTGGGGTAATGAGGGCTAGGGACAGAATATCAGCTTCCATTTCTACATCTGGGACTTAGCTTGACTTTGCTTTTGCTAAATAAATATCAACATGGAAAAGGCCATAGTAAATGCAGTATGCTCTTTGGGATGCAGTTCTAAAACCATTGATATTCCTCATATTTTGGGATGGTCCTGTTAGTGGGAGAATCACTGTAAATGGAAGGCTGGAAGTTCTCAGTCTGGGTCATCACATCAGGACTAATTTGACAAAAGCACCTGCTATGTAATGGAATGATCAGGCCGACCCCTAAACAGGCCCATTCTGACAGCCAGAGATCCCGGTGTTGGAAGCCCTGTGCTGGGCACAGGCTGGGACCCAGTGTCAGCTCTACCATTTACCTTGGGCCTTGGGAAAGTCGCTTCATATCTCTGGACCAGAGGCTCCTCTCATTTGCAAAACGGAAGAAGGGGCTGGACCTGAACTCGGCAGTGCCTTCCCGTGCTACAGTTCTCTGATGGCATGAAGTCACAAATAGGAGCTGCCGATGCCCCAGGCTGCGACACAGCAACAGGAGCCGGCCCTACATGGGGCCTTGAACACACGTCAGGGTTGGACATTTATCATAACGATGGACCATGGTGAGATGGTCAGGATGGATTGCTACCAAATAGCAAGGATGTTACACAGTTTTGTAAAGACATATGAAGCTTAAAATCATACCTAACACCATAGATATTATTTAAGGATGCATGCCTAGGAAAATATTAAGAAACGTTTGGTAGGAATGGAAATGCAACCAAGGAAAAGTTCACAAGGGCTTCAATTATATTGTAGAGTTTATTATATCAAGTGACAGGTACATGGATATTAGTTTTCTATTGCTGTATAACAAATTATACTCGGTTTACTTGGGGGATTGGTTCCAGGACCACCACCAACTTAAGTGTACCAAAATCTGCATGTACTGAAGTCCCAGAGTGGGCCCCAAGGAATCCGAGTATAAAAAAGTCAGCCCTCTGTATAAAGGGGTTTCGGATCCCTCAATACTATATTTTGAATTCAAGTTTGGTTGAAAAAAGTCCATATATAAGTAGATCCTCACAGTTCAAACCCAGGTTGTTCAAGGGTCAACTGTACTGCAAATTTAGCAGTTTAAAAGAACACACATTATCTTGTAGTTTGATGGCATGTCTTCCCTGGGTCCTCTGCTTAGGGTCTTACAAGGCTGCAGTGAAGATATTGACAGGGCTGTGTTGATGGTTTTTTTTTTTTTTTTCTTTTTTTTTTTAGAGACATGGTCTTTGTTGCCCAGGTTGCTAGAATGCAGTGTTATCTTCATAGCTCACCGTAACCTCAAACTCCTGGGCTCAACCAATCTTCCTGCCTTAGCCTCTCCGAGTAGCTGGGACTACAGGTGTGTACCACAACACCTGGCTATTTTATTTATTTTTGTAGAGATGGGGTCTCACTCTGTTGCCCAGGCTGGTCTTGAACTCCTGGGCTCAAGTGATCCTCCTACCTCGGCCTCCCAAATTGCTGGGATTACAAGTGTGGACCACCATGTCTAGCCAAGGCTGAGTTCTTATCTGGAGGCTTGGTGGGAGAAGAATCTGCTCCAAATTCATGTTGGCAGAATTCATTTCCTTGTGGTTGCAGGTCTGAGGGCCCCAGCTTCTTGATGGATGTTTGTTGGAGGCCACCCGCAGTTCCTAGAGGCTGCCTGCAGTTCCTTGCCACATGGGCTTTTCCAATGTGACTGCTTGCTTTACCAAGCCTGCAAGAAGAATCTCTAAAGGGATCTAGCCAGCAAGACCAAGTCTTACACAACGTATTGCATCATGGGAGTGACACCCCCCTCACCCTTCCCAGGTTCTAGTAGTTAGAAGCAAGTCATAGGCCCTGCCCGCATCCAAAGGGAGGAGATCACACAAAGGCTCAGACACCTGGAGGTGGAGATTGTGAGGGCCTCCTTACCTGTCCTCCTAGGTGTTGATTATGTCATTATATATGTTTGTGTGCCCAAAACCATCGATAATAAACTGATTAAAATGTTCTGTGCGGCCCAGGGGCTGTGGGAGCACAGATGAGGAGTGGTCACTCCCAGCGGAGTCTCAGGGAGGCTTAGAGTAGGAGGTAGCATCTGGGCTGGTGAAGGATGGGAACAGGGGGAGTCAAAGGACAGCTGAGAGATTTTTCCTGGCACCTGCAGGTCCACGCCACACCTGGAGAATTGTGCCTTGGCTAACATACCCACATCTGACCCTGCTGGGTGCCTCGTGACACCCAGAGACATGCAGACACACTCAAAGTGCCCACCCACAAACACATAGACATCCCCACACCTCAGACCCAGGGTAGGGTCCACAGTGGCAGAGCCAGGTTGCAGCAGCAAGCTTTAGGCTCCGTGCCACTTGCAGTGTCACGGGTCCAGACCTTATCTTTCTGGGTTTAGGTTGCTAGAGCCCGGCTGACCCAGCCCAGCCCAGGCAGCCTGGCCGGATCTCACACGGCAAATTCAAAGGCAGAAAGTGAAGACTGCAGAGCCAAGCTCAGGAACTGCTGGGGCTGCAGGAAGAGGTGGCCTGGACCAATTCTCTGTCTTCGAGTGATGCATCATGTCGTCAGGACAGGAGTGTTCATAAGAGCATGTAGGGCGGTCCCCAGGCATATGCAGGTGGACACGTGTGTTCAGACATTTGGGTATTAGGTGCCGGCTGGGCTTTGCAAGAGGGCTGCATATGCACATCAGCCCAGCTACGTGTGACGGCGGAGACCCCCTTCTGTGTGCAAACTCTCCAAGGTGGCATGTCTGCCTGCCTGATCCCTGCCCCGGCCCGGCTCACTGTCCCTGTGCTCTGGGCTGGATTTGAGCGGCTGCCAGCCTGTGGCAGGGGAGTGGCCAGAGGGCAGGCTGCCCAGGTCCTGCTGCGGAGCCAGCTGTCACGGAGGCGGCTGGGGCGTGAGCAGCTGCAAAGCCCAGGTCCCAGTGCCCTCTGGAGCACACGGTGCTCCCCGCTGGCCGCCTTGCCCTCCTTCTCCCCTCGTGGGTCACTTCTCTCCTTCCTCTGTCCTTCCTGGTTTTCTTCCTGTACCTCTTCACTACCATTTCCCTCCTGCTCTCTCCTCCCATTCCTTTCGGTCATCTGTAGCTGCCCTTCTGTTAACCACCACCACCACCAGCAGCTCTTCTCCTTGTCCTCCTGTGTGTCCTCTCTGTCGTTTATTTTCCCAGGCTCACTCAGTGATCGGGCACGGACAGGGACTTGGAACCCACTACCTCTGAGTGTGTCCCCAACCCTCCAACCCCGCCTACTGGTGCCACACTAATTCATAGGCATGTGCAGCCCAGTGCCTGAGTTCAATGAGAAATGGTCTTATTGCCACGTGCACCTATTCGTTGATATATACCCCAAAGCAGACATGACACACACCCAGAGAAAGAGCACAGACACCTGTGCACACGGGTTCTTTGCCGCAAACAGCCTTGTTCGCAGATTGACACTGTGGCAGGGAGGTGGGACTACCCGGGCAGGGGCAGGCATGCGCACAGTGTCAGCCACACCTGCACTGGGGGAGTCTGAGCAAGCTGCTCTCACAGCCGCAGCAGCCAGCAGTTCCGCTCTGGGTCCCTGCACTTCCTCCCATGGTTCTGCCCCAGCCAGTCCGGCTGGCCCTGGATACCCTTGTTCTCTTGGTTCAGCTTCTTCAGTCTCTCCTGGCTCCTCCCTGGGGGCTGCTTGGCTCCGCTGGGCTCCAGGGCTGTAAATCCCCCTCTGAAAAGGACTGTAACCCGAGGAGCCAGCGGCAGGAAACTGGAGCCCCAGGATGGCTCCTACCTGCCCCTGCGCTGCCTCTGACAGCATTTCCCATCACGGTGATTTAAGGGCTCCCCGGCAGCCTTTAGCAGCTCCCACTTCCCTTGTAGAAGGGGCATAAATCTGAGCTAACTACTGTCGGCAGGCTGGTCATAAACCCGTCACAGCCCACGGCAGTGGGGCCAGGCCTGCCCACTGGGGGGACCAGCTGAGTCTGCCTTGTCAGCCAGTCGCCCTTGGATGAGTCGCAGGGCACCCATGCCTGGGACATTATTTATGAGCCTCCGACCCCAGGATCAAAGCCGCTGTCCATCAGAGAGGCCAGGGTGGAGGCCCTTGGAGCCCCCCAACTGGTCATTCCTCTCATCCAGACAACCTTGGGCTACTTAAACTTGAACGGTAATGTGTCAGAGAAAGCCTCAGTACTCCAGGGTTCCCCTGAGCCCCCTTTCCTGGCCATCTCCAAGTGCACCTTCTTCCACACACACACCAGGACAAGGACTCGGGAGGAGCTTTGGTGACAGAGTTGGGGTGGGGGATCCAGCTGGAGAGTGGCCTTCCCTGGCCTCTTGTCACCCCTGCCTGCAGCACAGCCTGGCCGAAAGGAAGGGAGCCCCGGGCCCTTGGCCCCCAGGACTTTGTCTAAGCAGCCCTGTAGCTGACCTTGCTAGGCAGGGACGTTTGAGGAGGAGGCAGCTCATCTTATGCAAAAGGAGTCGTCTTTCTGCAGACTCTACGTCTGGAACTCTTGGGGCCATTTTAGCGCCGGCCTCTCCTTCATTTGTGCTGTGGATGTGGGAGCCAGTGAGGAGAGGGAGGCAGGCTTCGAGAGAGAGCAGTCTTAGGGCTGGAGTCTGAAGACTTGGGTTGAGTCTTGAGATAGTTCCTAACTGTGAGACGTTGTTTCTGTTTTTTTCAAAACAACTTGTGACGTGTAAGTAACTATGAGACTTTGGGTCGGTCACTTGGTCTCTCTCACCCTCAGGGGCCTCCTCCATATAGAGGGATAATAATGTCCTCCTAGTGGGTAGTTAAGAGTAGCCAAGGAGATGAGGTATATGAAAGGGTTGAAAATTCTAAAGAGCTATGAAGAATTAAGGCTTTTTCTTAACCTCCCCACCCCACGTAGATCTCTAGTGATGTCAACAGAATCCACTAGGGCAAGTTACAGATAAAGGAATTTATTGCAGGGAAGTGGGTGGTTTACAGCTGCGGTCCCCAAGCCCCAGGCCATGGACAGGTCCTTGGCCCGTTAGGAACTGGGCTGCATGGCAGGAGGTGAGCTGCGGGCTAGCAAGCAATGACGCTTCATGTGTATTTACAGCCACTCTGAGTCTCTCGCTCACATCATCGCATAAGCTCTGCCTCCTGTCAGATCAGCAGCAGCATTAGATTCTCATAAGAACTTGAACCCTACTGTAAGCTGCACACGCAAGGGATCTAGGTTGCACGCTCCTTATGAGACTCTAATGCCTGATGATCTGAAGTGGAGCTGAGGCGGTGATGCCAGTGCTGGGGAGTGGCTGCAAATACAAATTATCATTAGCAGAGAGGTTTGACTGCACAATAAATGTAATGCACGTGAATCATTCCTAAACCACCCTCCCCCACCTCTCCCCCACCCCCCGCTCACCAGTCCTGGGGAAAAATTGTCTTCCACGAAACTGGTCCCTGTTGCCAAAAAGGTTGGGGACCACTGGTCTACAGGATCACTAGGAGGGCCAAGGAACCAGGCTTGGACACTTAGCCAGAGCACTCCAGCCAAGAGGAGCCCCCAGAGACATCACCACCACCCTGCCTGCCGCTTAGCCCCTGCGGTTCCGGGATGAGAGCCCAGAGCCCCCAGCACCACCTTGAAGAGACGCCTCTCACCTGGCTCATTTCCATCCAGAAGTCACATGCTTGGGAGCAGCCAGATTGTGATGAAACCTTAGCTGAAAGAGAGTTTTAGAAATGTAGATTTCTACTTTCCATCAAGATAGAAGGGGGTTGGACTGTGGGAAATTCCATGAAACAAATGACCCAGTTTCTTCATCAAATAAATTGCTATAGGGAGAGAAAAAAAAAAAAAGGGAGGGATGTCTACAAATTAAAAGAAACTGAAGAGACTTGTCAACTAATTGCAATGTATGGAGTTATTTGCATCCTGATTCAAAGAAACTGTTAAAAGAAAAAGCAAAACAATCAGGAACATTTGAACAGGCTCATACCTGTAATCCCAGCACTTTGGGAGGCCAAGGCAGGAGGATCACTGAGGCCAGATGTTCAAGACCAACCTAGGCAATATAGTGAGACCCCGATCTCTACAAAAAATTAGCTGGGCATGGTGGTGTGCACCTGTAGTCCCAGCTACTCAGGAGGCTGAGGCAAGAGAGAGGATTGCTTGAGCCCAGGAGTTTGAGGCTGCAGTGAGCTATGATCATGCCACTGCACTCCAGCCTGGATGAAAGATCAAGACCCTGTGCTTTTAAAAAAAAAAGTCATCACTTAGAAATGCATAGTGGACTATTTCTGGATGAAATGATACATTAGATTTGCTTCAGGATATTCCGGTGAAGTGGGACAGAGGAAGTTTCTACGGTGATAGAGTAATAGTGTGATTACTGTAGAAACTGGGGGATAGGTGCATGGGGTGAATCATATCACTCTATTCTTGTGTTTGTTTGAAGTGCTTTGTAATAAAAGGTTTACTTCAGTGGCCGTTCAGTCTGCTGAGCCTTGCCTCCAGTGGGTGCTGTATTGCTGCGACCTCAGGTGCCGTTGGTAACCGTCTCATCACGATGTGCCACCCACTGCCAACACCCCTCCTCTGATGCTGACCAGATAGATCTCTGTTGCCTCGAAACACAAATCGTTCCGAAAGCCAGTCCCAGATTCTCGTTTCCTTGAGGGTTTCTTGCTTGGAATCTCTTCTGGTATGAGTTACTGCTCTAAATTGGGGACAACAGATTCCATTCTGGCTGATTTAAGCAGAAAGGAATTTATTAGAGGATATTAGGTAGTTCGTAAAATCTTGGAGAGAGCCAAGAAGCTACATGGCCTGGAACAGAACAGCCAGGAGAAATACTGGAGCATCCCATGGGACGGAGCTGCTGGAAACACTGCTCGGCTGCCCATGCCCCAGGGGAGAAACACTAGAAACCACCAGCAGCTGACATGGGGACTTAATCCCCCTCTGCCCTCCGCTGCCTCCCATTTCTCTCCACCTGCATACCTCCTTTCCCCCTCCCCTGCCCCAGGTTCATGTGGGAATTTTCTTGGTGGAACTGGGTTCTCACGTGGACCTAGCTGCAAAGGAGTCTGGAACATGTAGCTATACGCTTTCCAGCCTTCTTAGTACCGGAATGCAAAAAATCTCTCTCTCTCTCTCTCTCTCTCTCTCTCTCTCTCTCTCTCAGAGAGTTTCTGGCTGGGTTCTCCAGGTCCCAGCACAGGGACCTGCCCTTGGCACTGGGCAGTCTTTTGTTGTTGCCTGCCAAGGCTGAGGCATACATTCTGCCCCACGTCCTTAATGTACAACATGTCCACCGAGTTTAGAGTTTACAAAGAGCCCTCACGTACTTCTCTTTTAGTCCTCTCAATAGGCCTGAAAGATTAGAATTATCACCCCCGTTTTGTATTTGAGGAGATTGAAACTCAGAGATGTTGAGTTCCCCAGGTCACAGAGCTGGTATGTAGCAGAACCAGTATCCAGATCCTTTACTTCCCTTCCCTACTCTCCACCCACATAGGTGGAATAATTTATTGCAGTTGTAGTTTGTGGATTGATCTTGCTTCTGTAGCTAATTGCCCTTCCCCCATCTCAAGGCTGCAGACAGGCCTTTGTGCAGCCTTGCCTTACACCGAGTTTTGGTGAGAGATGGCACGGCACAGGGGTTAGAGCATAGGTCCTTAAGGTAGAACGCAGGGAGCCACTCGTGAGCTGGGCTGCCCTTGGGCATGTTACCTCAACCAAAGTGGCTAATAACAATACCATCTACCTTAGCAATTTATGGGCAGGATTAAAGGAATTAACACAAGTGAAGAGTTTAGAATATAGTAAATGTTCAGTAAATTTTATCATTGTCACTACTGTTTAGCGGGGTAGGGCCCAAAATGACAATTGCCAAACACTCAGAAGACCACTCTCACCCTTACCTGGCTTTTGTTTTGTAAAGTCTATGTTCATTGACAGGATTATCCTGGGTTGTTTCAGAGGATGAGGTGAAGGGAGAAACATTTAGAGGAAAGAAAACTAAAGGGGAAGTGTTGGAGGGGTCCACAGTAGTTGGGATTGCAGCCATTCTTCTCCGTGGTGCTCCAGGGAGGTGACAGGGCCTTAGGGTACCCCAAGAAGTTGACTCTCAGCAGAGACCCTTGTACCAATTTGGTCCAGAAGCAGGGGATCCATCACCTTTCATGGACCATGAGAATTGGTCAATGAGCATATCTGTGTGGACGGAATGCACAGAAACCAGCTGGCCCTTCCCTGAATGTTCTGTGATGTAGGAGACCCGAGTCTTTGCTCACCTCTGATGGAAGGGTGGGCAAGGACATTCCAATACAGAAAATTAAATTGCCCTCTGGACTGGTAGGATGGAGGCTTGAAATAGATTACATTTAATTTGGAGAAAGAAATGTTACTTTTTTTATACCATATACTGGAGAGTAAAATTCCTTACTTATGATACCTTATCTTGTTGTCATCCAGAATGGGGCCCTGGCAAAATGAAAACTTAGGCAAAGACTGTCTTGGAAACCTGGTCTCTATTCCTTGGTCTTTTCTGAAGCATAGACCAAAGCTCTTTCCTTCCTTCCCATTATCAGAGTCACTCCCTGGCAAGGACGTGAATGAGTCAGATAAACAGAAGTTTAGGTCCCAGCTCTGCCACTTCCCAGCTATGTGCGAGGTTGAGTAGGTCACCAGCAAAATGAAATAATTAAATTCCCTTCACAGAGCTGCCATGAAGATTGTGCGAGACAACGGAATTCGAATGCCCTTTGTAAGTGACAACTGTGTATCAACATGCAATGTGGCTACTGTGCTTTATGCAGATTTAAGCCAATGGGGTATGTGCTAGGTTCACAGTGTGTCAGCTTGGCTAGGCTAAATTGCATTCCCCATGATTCGCTCTCCAGTGTGCTTCTGGAAAGGGTGGGCCACAGGTGATAATCTCTCAGGAGAGCTGGAGGACAGACGAAAGCAGGGCCACTTTGCCACATATACTCCTCTTCTCCTAGTTAGTCAGTCAAACAAATCTAGGTGCTGCTTTAAAGGGATTTTGCACATGTAATTACAGTTCCTAATCAGTTGACTTTAAATAAGGGGATTATGCCAGGTGGGCCTGACTCAATCAGTTGGAAGCCGTTTAAGAGAAGACTTAGGTCTTCCCGAGAGGGACTTGTGCCCCTGGGGTTTGGCTTGCCATGACCTTCCCCTCCAGACTGCTTGCTTAGCTGGCTCCCTACTCGTGTAAGCCAATTGCCTCAATCAAGCCATACGTGTCTCCTGCTGGTTCCGCTTCTGTTGAACTCTGACTGGCACAGGGTACTCCTCCTGGGACACAGCGTGGTAGGAGGCATTGGTAAACACTCAGGTGTGCCTGGTGCAAGAGCCCCCCTGGGGGCCCTGCAGTGACACCAGAGGGATGCACAGGCTGGCGTAGGGCGAGCCCTGCCTCTGCTCAAGCATGTATGGCATTTGTAGACCTCCTGCCATCCGCTGGCTCGACATAAACACAGGGCCACTTCACCACATTTAAACCGTGGTGACACAGGTATCGTTATCCCTACTTTTCAGATAAAGAATCAGAGACTCAGAAAACTGAATGAACTGGCCCAAGATCACTCCCCAGGGGGTGTGGAGGCAGAAGCAGGCCTGGCTGAGGCCAGGGGTCCTCGCAGCCACCCAGCTGCACTGCCTGCCTGGTTGGCTGCCTTTGTAGCTGTTCAGTGTCTGTGTGCTGAGAGCCTCTCGTGGCCAGGCCCCGAGCTGGGGATGGGGTGCTGATGTCTCTTGGGGGACTGTGAAGCTGGGTCAAGGTTAACACTGGGCCTGCGGGAAGCTGCAATTTGGAGTTAGCTTTCCTCACTGGACCTGGTTGCCTTGAGCAATACTCAGGCCCACAACCTTCAGGGGAAGCCTCTCCAGAGGTAGCGCGCAGGAAGAGTGGAGTCCCCCAGGGTCCCCTGGTCCTTGTTAGAGGAGCTGGTAACGGCACTGGAAAGTGCTGTCCAGAGGGAGGCCTTGAGGAAGGAGGTGTGCAGGGGCTCGAGGGATTGCCTTCCACCTCTCTCTGCATGCTGCCTCCAGTGGCTAAGCCCCTGCTTGTTGAGCGCTGAGGGGGCCCTCTGCGGATGTGGGGAAACTGAGCCAGCTAGGTCCTCAGCATCAGACAGAATGACGGCTGTCATGGCACCTTGGGACACAATACAGCAAAACTGACAAGAGGATATTTTCTGATCTAGGTGGTAAATTGCAGCTATTTGGGAGGAGAA
>RJWJ010038316.1:0-14863 GCA_004363605.1 Indri indri
TGGACGGGCTCTATTCGACCTAAAAAGTATGTTCAGTTATCATCAAAGACATGTTTAATTTTCAGTAACATTTTAGACTAGACCTCCAGCATGCATACATATACATGCACACACGTGCGCACTCTGCTTTCATTAATTCATCAAAACAAGCCGATGTCTCATTAAAGGCTTCTTGAATGTTAATGAATGAATAATTAACTTTAACTATATAATTAGCCTTTAAGTGTGCTGAGACCCCCAGAGAGCATCTGAAAGCATGCATAAGAAGATGATGAGCTAAAACCGGAAACTTTTGATTAGGAAATGTCAAGCCTCTTGACAATACAAGTCTCTGTCCCCAGGGGTACCAGGCCTCGCCTATGGGGCACTGTCTTCCCCTGTGTCCAGGAAATCAGATCTACCAACAGTCTCGGGGCTAGGCCTGGACTCTCGAGGCCGTTGTGCAGGGTATAAGAGAAACCGACCAACTGAAGTAACGGGGTCAGAGCTACACACTTGAGGATGCTGTAGCAGCTCTTCAGAGCTGTCAGAATACCTGGCAGGAAATCGCTAGGTTAAAGTAGCGTGGGGCACATGTGACATCCCTCCTTACTTTGCTTCTTTGCTAATTTACAGAGAGGAGGCCTTATTTCCCCCTCTCATTCTGAATTGCTGTCATTTCTAATCATTTGCGTTCCTCGAGGACTGCCGGTGCCAGAGAGGGTGACAGCACCCACACAGCCTCTGCGATGCCTGGAGGGGGCTGGGGGGATGTCATGCAGCCTGGAAAGCACAGCATTCATTTTGGGCTCCAGTTCTGCTCCAGCCCTCGTGTTGGGAAGTTGAGGTGTCGTCTGATCTGTCACAGATGTTGGAGAGGAGGGATCGTTCTTCTGTAGGTAGTGTAGGCAGAGAGGTGGCATTGAACCCAGTACAGGCGGGAGCTCTGTCCCGGTCAAAAGTAATGT
The DNA here is from genome assembly GCA_004363605.1 of Indri indri. Classification (NCBI taxonomy): domain Eukaryota; kingdom Metazoa; phylum Chordata; class Mammalia; order Primates; family Indriidae; genus Indri; species Indri indri. Next base: position 948 of record RJWJ010038316.1, read on the forward strand.
CTCACGGTTCGCAGACCTTGTCCCTTGAGCCTCTTCCTGCCCAGTGGAACAGCACAATCCTGGGACCTGCCAGGAGCACAAAGACGATTTCCTCTCAAAAAGAAGGAGGTGAAAGTGCCTGCTGAGCAGAGAAGATTAAGTGGGTTCCCTCCAGCACGCTTTCAACTGGCTGCTCTTAGCGCTGAGGGACCAGCCCCTCCAGTGACATCCGTTTGTCTGTGTTGCTCCAAACCAGCGCTGCCAACCACAAGCTGCAGCCTCGCATGTCACTCTGGCTCCAGCAGTCACCGCTCAGCTCCCCCAAACGCTTCTGGTCCAAACTGGGCTTCGGTTTCAGGTGGCCTTTTACTCTTTCTCATCCTTTACCTTCAACAAGAAACTATGCCCATCTCTATACGTAAATGTCTCCCGAAGGAATGAGGAGGACGCGACAAGAGAAGTTTTTTGTGGAGGTAACTACAGCCCCTTCCCACAGCTCTGCGTCTGATGGGGAAGAGACAAGAAGCTGGACAACCCACCAAATCTCTTTAAACTCTGGCTGCTGGGTCCCATCCTTGCCTCTTCTTTCATAACACTTGGCTTGACTGATCGCTGTAATCCCCAATCCGAATTTCCTGAGTAACAGACAGAGCTGCCTCCATTCAGCCCACAAGTCTTAGGGATGACGTGGCTGGTCTTCGTGGTTGTGTCTGTGGCCTTTGGCATCAGACGGTGCAGGTCCAAATGCTGCTTTTAACACTTCTAGTTAGGGTGATGATGCTATCGCTTTAACAGTGCCTCAGTTTCCTCCTCTGACAACAGGGATAGCAGTAGGATACCCACCCCTGCACAATGAGAAGAGTAAATAAAACAAGACAACACATATAAAGTATTCAGAACTGGACTTCTTATATAGGATATATAAAATTTGTGAGCCCCTTCGCCGTAAAATCTGAATCTGATTGAATGCATTTATGTGTTTTGAGCAGTTATTACGTGCCAGGCATTGCACACACATTGGTTTGTACAGTGTCACTTTATTCTCAATGGCCCTCTGAGGGCAGATGTTGTCAGCTCTGCTTTGCAAAGAGAAAACCGAGTTCAGAAATACAGGTGCTTTGTCCAAAGTCTCTGACTGCAAAGCTCTCTGTCCAGTGCATCAGCAATTTGCATTTCTTTCCTTTTTAACAGGAATGATTATTTTTTTTTTTCTAATTGAAAACAGATCAAAAGTAGACGTTTTTGGGTCAGAGCAAGAACAAGAAGGGGAACCCAGCATCCTGCCTGGCTGTGCCGGCCCCTGCAATAGCCACCAGCCACTTGTGACCACTTATATTAACATCTGAATGAATGACATTAAATAAAATTAAAAACTCAGTTCCTCAGTTGCACTAACAGTATTTCGAATGCTCCATACCCAAACTAGACAGAACAGATACAGAGCATTTCCACTATTGCAGAAAGTTCTGTTGGATGGCGTTGCCCAAGAAGGTTTTGTAGTACAGAGTTTGGAAATATCACTGGTGAGCTCCAGGCTGCCTTAGCCTCTCGGACCTTGTCTGTTTATAGAAAAAAATAGGAAAATAATTAATAACAAGAATGATATCTCACTACTGGGTAGTCGTAAGGCCCCAGCGGGACAGTGTATGAGAATGCCGTGCACTTTTATAAAGGACCATATGAACACTGGCCATCTCTACCAGAGGGGCCTGTATAGGCCCCAGCACGTTTATAAACATGCGGGTATCTGTGGCCATTGCGTTTTGACCCCAGATCTCTGGAATCATTGATGAGAGAGAGAAAAACCTAGCTTATGTGGCCCTACGGTTTTCTTCCTGTGCTGTCATCACTTTGGTTCCGATGTGGCCCCACGATGACAAGTCAGGCCACGGTCCCTGGCCAGACCCCTCTGAGAACACAACCACTAGCCAGGCATGCCGATGTGTAATTGCTTTGCTTGGAGTCCGCCATGTCTTTCGTGATCGTCCTGCCTCTGATTTGACAGCACTCTGCTTTTACAAACTTGGTTCCCTGAGAAAACTTCCTTTTTTTCTTTCTGCTCATCTGGCTGTTTTTTGCTCAGCTCAAAATGATTTGTCATGAAATATGGTAATGATTTGCAGAAATCTGTGCCTGTCTGTAAAATACCAATTTAAACTGCTGTGGGACAACTCTCGTATGGTTGCGAGGTCCATGTTTAGATTTCCAGCCCTGCAGGGCGTCAGGGTGGGGTGGGTTAGAGGGATGGCAAGAGGTTTCACTCTAGGAATACCAACAGCCGGCCTTAACGTTCAAATGCCCCCGTAGGCACACATGTGTGTTTATAGTTATTTCTTGAGGAATTGAGAGATGAGAGTTAGGTGAGACTTAGGAAGTCTAAGTAAAACCAAGGTTCTCAGCATCTCCATGGCAACTTAAATTTGTGAAGTACTGACGTTGCAAGCACCTCAGCTTTATTAAGAGGGCAATACCATCCATGGTCTGAAGTTCTCAGGATACATGTGTCTCAATTTCCCTGTTGGTAGTCACAGAAGGTGACTATTGGCTTACAAAAATCATAGAATACCACAGCTGGACAAAACTCAGCAAGACGACAGTGACCACATCCTCTCGTAGATGAGGAACCAGCAATCCAAAAGGAGAAAGTGACTTTCCTGAGGTTGCCCCATCGTCTAAGCCTGGACTCGAACTCAGATCCCTTCTACCTGTTCCTACAGTGCTCCTGTGACACACCCTACTACCTTGTAGAACTCTTCATCCTGTATTTCTGCAGGTCTAAGTATTGCTGGCTGTCCAGAAATGCTGCTTCCCATTGGTTTGTCAGCTCTGGACTGTCATCACTGTTGACAACACCCAGCTTTCTTCTGCTGCTTGGGCGATCTGATTCCTTTTTAATACTCTCAGAGCCGAATGCCACATGTCTGATCCCCCAGCCTTGAGATCAAAGCTTCGGAGTCTTTCTACGGGTGAGACAAGCCCTGCAATTATGCCCCATCTCAAATTATTACAGAAACAAACAAAAAAATTAAAATGAAGAATGTGGCTGTAAACCTTCCAAATAGTTTTGTTCCTACGGGGAGTCCTCCAGCAGCTGTCTCTGAAAGGATGCGGCATTTCACATCCTCTCTTTGCCACTTCTATTTTTCTTTGCTTCATTGTTTTATGTTTTCTTGTTAAATAAAGAAAGGCAATAAAGTTGAGAAAGTGTCAGGAAGTGGAGTCATCTCCGATTTTGTTTTCCTACCTGTTTTAGAGCTGACACATCCAGCCCTGATGCAGCCTGGTTAAATAACTGTAACATTTGGAAGCAGCGTGCGTGCTATTGAAAAGATTACTTGATGCTTTTTTTCATTTTTTTTATTTTAGCATATTATGGGGGTACAAATGTTTAGGTTGTGTATATTGCCCTTGGCCCACCCGAGTCAGAGCTTCAAGCATGTCCATCCCCCAGACGGTGCAGGATGGACACGCTTGAAACTCTGACTCGGGTAGGGCTTTTTTAGGAGTGCTAATTGAGGGGTATATATAGGACTTCTGAGTTGATGATAAATGTCCCAGATTTTGAACTACGTGGTGATTTCCAGGATGTATACACACCTAAAAACTTATCGAGCACTTTATTGCCTATAAATTGTATCTCAATAAAAATAAATATGTCAAAAGAAGAATTTAAAAGTGCTACATTTATTGATATGAAAATACATTCACTATGTGCGAAATGACAGAAGAAAACAATCTGTGCAATAGTTTGTATGGTATAGTCATATTTTCAGGGTTAAAACAAGGGTTGGCAAACTATAGCCCGTGAACCAGTCTGTTTTTGTAAATGACATTTTATTGGGACAAAGCAGAGTTCATTTGTTTCCATAGTGTCTGTGCCTGTTTGGTGCTAGGTATTAGTTTCCCAGGGCTGCCATAACAATGTCGCACAAACTGCGTCACGGTGCTGGAGGCTGGAAGTCTAAGATCAACATGTCGGCAGGACCACACTCCCACTGAAGGCTCTAGGGAGAGATCCAGGCCTCTCTCCTGGCTTCTGCTAGTTCTTGGGCTTGGGGCGGTGAATCCAGTCTTCATGTGGCGTTCTCCTTCTGTGTGTGGCGATGTCAAATTTTGCCTTTTTATAAGGATGCCAGTCATAGTGGATCAGGGGTTCACCCCCTACTTTGGTACAGCCTCATCTTAACTAATTACGTCTGTAATGACCGTATCTCCAAATAAGGGCATATTCCAAGGTATTGGGGGTTAAGATTTCAACATATGGATTTGGGGGCCGGGTACAGTTCAGCCCCCAACACCCTACAACAGCAGAATTGAGTAGTTGCAACAGAGACCATGTGGCCTACAAAGCCTAAATTATTTTATTACCTTGTCTTTGCAGAAAAAGTTTGCCAGCCTCTGTGTGTGTGTGTGTGTGTGTGTGTGTGTGTGCGCACACGCATAAACATAAAAAATTTGGAAGGCTTCTCACCAATATGTTACTTGAGGTTGCTTCTGAATTATGGATAATTTTAATTGTACTTTTAATACTGTATTGGATTTTAAGAAATTATGATGCAGTCATGTTTGTTTTATAAATAAGCAGTACACATGTTTCTTTTGGGAGAAAAAGACATCGTTCCTATGTAGCCCCTCTCCCTGCCCTGTGCACTACCACCAGATTCTCCTGTTCCCCGATGGTTTATTTTGTTCTGATACAAACCTGTCTAAATAGGCCACCGTTCTCCACTGTTGGGAGTGTTAAGGACAAACACTTAGCAAACCAGCAAACTCGACTGTTTACTCACTTGGGTAGATGCATTCTTCGTGTCCTTATTTAGCTGCCTCTTGTACGTTGGAGAGAAAAGGTTCTGGCTTTTATCTCCTCATTAAAAATAGATCCTTTTATGACGAAAGGATGGAGCGGCCATGAGTCATCATCCCCAGCATGAAAGAAAGTTTATGATGCTGGATCAGGCCTCAGGAGGACCGTGAGATGGTACCCAGCCACCCCCGTGACTCCCTGGTTTCTTGTCATTTCAGGAAGCTCGACGCTTTCATCTATGATGCTGCGGTCTTGAATTACAAGGCCGGGAGGGACGAAGGCTGCAAGCTGGTGACCATCGGGAGTGGGTACATCTTTGCCACGACTGGTTATGGAATTGCCCTCCAGAAGGGGTCTCCTTGGAAGAGGCCGATTGACCTGGCCCTGCTTCAGTTTGTGGGTGATGGTAAGACCCCAGGTGACCCCCTACCATGGGGGGAACTTGAGACCCTCATGCTCTCTCTGTTTTCTAAAGGGCTGTCCAGTAGACATTTGTGTAATCAGTTTGCTCATTGAAGGTATTTACTGAGTGCCTGTCACATGCTACCAGGTTTCTTCAGGTTGCTCTAATGGAAAGCAATACTAGATAACTACATTTTAAAAAGTATTCTAAGGACACAGACGCATCTCTCGAGCATCTTGTCCTCAGTTCCTCAGTGAATCGAGGAAAGGGTTAAATAGGTTCAGAGGAAACCAATCAGCAGGACAGTCCCGGTGCCTTGACAGTGGGGATTCAGGCAGACATCGTACAGTGCCCAGGACGGCCCCCCACACCACAAACACAGCATTACCCAGCCCCAAGTGTCGGTAGGCTGGAGCTGAGGAACCTGCTCTAGAGCAGTATGTAAGTAGGCTACACTACGTCCTAATCTCTGTTCTCTGCATGCTAGATTTCAAACTCTGGAGAAAAGATTCCTGATGTATTTGGGATCAAAGACTCTTTTCCGGACCCATCAGAAGTGACTAGGGGTAGAGTCGTGTTGCACTAACGTGAGTGGCTCATGGTATTATCCTACGGAGGGATGAAGGAAAGGCAATTGCTAGAAAACAGGGAGAATCTCATGGGATTTCACTATAGTTCATCCCTTAACATGCAAAAAAGTTTACAGTTTTCACCCTCATGGAGCTTACAGTCCAGTGAAATTATAGCATTTATGGTATATAAGCTGAGCCAACTGTGTCCCCAGAAGCATTTCCTTCTGTCTCCCTTCCCACTTCATAGCTGGCGATCTCACTACAGCCCGGGGTTTCCTGACATGGTACCAACCTGCCATTTCCAAATGGGGAAGGCAAAGCCAGCACAGATAGCAGGTTAACGCCATAAACGTTCTCAGTGTGAGTAGGACACGAAAGTTCAGGGCATAGGTCAGAAGCCCCATTCTAGAACAGGTGGAGGCCATATTCGGAGACGGTGAGAGAATATGCTGTGCTTGTCTACAGTCGGGAGAGGGAAATCCAGCAGCCACTATCGTCAAATGCAATATCCAGATAAGCAGAGGTTAGTGCACAGTGTTGGTGTGAATTTGAACGTGGTACGTAATTCTTTGCAGCTTCTTCTCTTCTCTCTACTCCCGGAATTAAACCCTAGATTCTCACAGTGCTGTCAAGCATTTTTTTTTTATTTCCTCATATTATGGGGGTACAGATGCTTAAGTTACGTATGTTGCCCTTAACCCCTCTCCCCCCCGAGTCCGAGTTTCAAGCATGCCCATCTCTTGGATGGTGCACATTGCACTCTTTGTGTATGCATATACCCGTCCCCACCTCCCCCTCCCCCCCGTCAAGCATTTTAAATGTGTTTTATATTTAACTCTCAAATAAGAACATCTGATTCTTTGAATTCCCTATAGGGCATTTGTACCTTCCTCAGTTCACTGGCCATGTTCTCTGCGGTGTAATAATGATTTGTGGCTATGTTGGTCAGCGTTCGCTCTGAAATCTTAGAGGCATGCAACAATAAACATTTACTTTGCTCATGGGAGTGCAGGCTGAGTGCAGAAGCTCTGACTCAGGCTGGGGCGTGTATGGTGGCTCTACTTTCTGCTGCAAGCCCGAAGGTCAACAGTGTGGTCTCTGCTCCACGAATGTTTATTCTGGGTCTCAGGCTGAAGGGGCACCAGTCATCGAGGGGCAGCCCTTTTCCTGGCTATGTCCAAAGCGCAGAAAGGAACACCTAACTGCACGTGCACATTTCAAGCCTCTGCTTTGTCAGGTTCATGTCTGCTGACACCCTCCTGTCTAAAGCAAGTCAGATGGCCATGTCCATGGTCAAGGGTTTGAAGGTACATGCTACCGTTTATGGGAGGAGTTTTGAAGTTTTATGGCAAGAAGTGTGGACACTGAAGAATTGGAGCCAATTGCTTTGTCTATCACAGGGGTGCTTAAGCACCCCTACATGGGGTGAACTACTCAGCACACAGGTGTCTTGTTTCCAGCATTTACCAAAAACCCCTGAACATAACAGGTAATTGGTCAACGAAGGATCGAGTGAATACATATATGGATGAATGGTCGGTGTTGGGATGTGTTTCATTTGACAGGATGTGGTGGTGTCTGTCAGTCTGGTATATGTGATGGGTATCTGTCAATGAAGCGAGTTCTGACTCTAGCTCTACCCACCATTGTCATCACTCTCGCAACATCTATTATGAAACAGCTAACATATTTAGGGACTAGGATATGTCAATCATCATACTGGATGCATCACATGTGTTCTTTAATTTAATCTTCATAGCAGTATTATGAGGTTAAGTATTATCCCCATTTTGCAGATGAGGTTCAAACTCTTGTTTCATTCGATTCTCTGAGATGTCTATCAAAGGTGACTAATTAAACTCTTGAGATTTATAAACCCTTTAGAATGGAGTAATTTAGTGCATATCTGAACTAAATCTATTGTCCCATTTACAAATACTTCTGTGAAAAAATTGATCTTTCTCAGCCTCGGTTTACTCACCTGTTAAAGGGCACAGAAATATTTACCTACCAGGGTTGGTGTGAAGACAAAATGGGAGAAATACCTTGTGAAGCACGTAGCTTAGCACAGCCCCTGGAACATAGAAATGGCTCAGTAAATGTTAGCTCTCACCAGCATCAGCATTATCATCACCACCACCACCGTCTCCATCCTCCTCATCATTATCATCTCAATAGCATCCTCACTATGACAATCATCGACACCACCATTCTCGTTACCATAACCATCACCTCCACCATCACTCTCATCATTTCTCTCATCGTCATCACCATCTTCATCCTCATCACGACCATTACCACCATCATCATCACTGCCATCATCACCATCATCACCATCATCCTCCTCATCGTCATCTCAGTATCACCATCACCATCACCACCGTCTCCACCATCATCACCGTCATCATCCTTCTCATCATCATCATCGCGGCCATCTCCTTCTCCTCCTTCTTCATCACCAAAGTGTTCATGCACAACTCTCTTATCAAACGCGACTTCTCTAGTGTTGTTTTGACAATAATACAATCAGGTGAGTATCATGGAAACCACCTTTGTGGTGCTGGACAGAAGACGTTCTCTTTGTGGCAAATAAAAAATGAAAAGTGTTTGCATCCAGATAGGCCAGAGGCTTGTTTCTTATACTTGCAGAACACGTAGGTTCTCACAGATATTTCAGGTCCAGGCTCATTGCTTTCCTGGCCAGACTGTGGGGCTGGGAAGTGTGTCTTCTCAGCTTCGTCTCTAGAGAGGAGGAGGCAATGACAGGGAGAGAAAATGACGCTGCTGCAGAGGGCGTCTTAAGATAATCTTCCCGGAGAGCCATGTCCAATTCTGAATGTCTCTCTAGAGTAAATACATGAATTAACACAGCTGCATAAATATTTCATTTATCTTATGCAGCTTTGGCAGGATTAATTATGCTCTAAAATTAGACCTGTGAGGAGCACAGTGCCGAGCGGTACCTAATTATTATTCACCCTCTAGAATGGAGTGTTTATCTCTTGTTATAGAGTAGCTTCAGTGGACGATTACGAGTCTAATAAGTGTCAAAAGTATAAAAAATTTTCCTAATGAGCTGTGTAAATATAACCTTTGAGGGGAGCGTTTGATGATTGGGGGAACCTCTTATGTGAAGCCTGCCATGCATTTCCCTAGGAAAAGGGGCTACTAGTCTGCCTTGAGGGATGCACGGGATCCCAGTAACACTTTGCCGTTCTTTTCCCGTCTAATTGCCTGTGTCCTTTCTGAAATGGTGGCATGCACCGTGGGATCTTTGGATCTCAGCAGTTTAGTAACAACACGCACAGGTACTTTTCAGCATTGGTCAGCACGAATACCCAATAATTACGAAGAATCAGATGCCTTTATAGGCACTAATGTTCCAGGAGGGGATATCATAGTCTTTTTCTTCTTTCCTTCAAGGAAATTGCAGTCCAGTTGGTTGACAATATGTAAGCTTAAACTATCTAATCTTAAAAAGGAAAACACATTTATAATACCTCACATACATGAATTTTTGTATACATATATGTAGACATACAAACACACACACATATATATGTATGTTCTTCTTGGGTGTCTTGGGTAAATAAGAGAGTGGCCAAGGAGAAATATGAGACATACTAGGTTTTTTTAAATGGAAGAATGAAAGGACAGAATGAGTCAGAAGGAAAACAAGTGTAGTGAGCCTTAGACCAAGAATAGGACAAGGCAGAGTTGACAGAAGCCCCGGCCATTTACTCATCCAGCAACCGGCAAATCTCCGTGGAGTAGCAGATTCTCCCTGGCACCTGGACGGTGGCACTCGCGTGAGAACATATGACTGCGTGAGCCTGGGACTTAACAAATGGCATTTCTGGCTTCAAAGTAAAGGTGAACAGGGGATCTTCTAGGTCCCATCTATCTCATGGATTTTGTGATATTTTTATATAATTGTGGGATTTGAAGAGGCAGAAGGAAGATCGTAAAGGTCAAAACCCTTCTGATGTACAAGGGCCAGAAAAAAGATACCGAGGGGACCAAGGCTGTATAATTATATTATTCAAAAGCAAGTGATGCTGAGGAAAGGGAAGGAAACGATTGTTTTTGAGCCCCTACTCTGTGTCCAACACCATGCCTTCATCACATGTGATGTTCTGGTAACTATGTAACGTTCCGGAGCAGACTTACTATCTCCACTTTGCAGAGCAGGAAGATGAGGCTCGATTCGGGTAACGCAGCTAGGTCAGAGCGTCTCCCACTTCACTGTGAACATGTGTCACCCGGGGGTCTTGCTAAAGCAAAGCTTCTTTTTCGGTGGGTCTGGGGTGGGGCCTGAGACCCTGCATTTCTAACAAGCTCCTAGGTGACTCTGATGCTGCCAGTCCATGGACAACACCCTGTGCAGATTTTTAATAGATGTAAAAATTGAACCAAGTTCATCTGATTCCATTTCTGATCATCTTTCCATTAAACCACTCTGCAGGGAGAAATCTTAGTTGCTGGTGGCCAGGTCCCCTTAGCTATAAGTAATATTTTTTAGCACTGAGAAGCATTTAATCTTTCTCTTTGTACTTTGGTACAAAGTTTTCATGGTTGTGGATTTATTTTTAAACTCAGAAATATATCACTTGTCACCGAAATCTCATCTGAGTTCATGGAACAAACAAAATTAAATATGTACATGTTTATCATATATTTTATGAGCTATTTACATGATATATTTCATTGTACCTATATCATATTTAGGCATGTGTAATAGATATTACATATAAAACATTTTAAAGCTATGGTATGTATATATCTTATATTAATAGTGTATTAATAGAGTGACCAACTCAACTAATTTTGCCAGGACTCTCCCCGTTTTAAAACTAGTTAGTAACCCTAATTATATTTGGGCATATATGATAGATGTCATATATGAAATATTTGAAAGATACTATATATATAAACATATACTTTTAGTTCATTGGGTTCCCTCTGTCCCTTTTGTGCTGAAACTTTGCCAGCAGTCATTTAAAGATTCATCCAGATTGTTAACAGATTGGAAAGGACCACAAGTTCTGCTCTTGTATCAATAAGAAATCTTGCTATGATTGACTCTAGAGCTTTGGAAAACCCCAACCCAGGATAATGATGCTCACAGATCTTGGATTGGGGAGCCTGGGAGGGGTGTCGGTGGGGAAGCCCCCTCCCTATCTCTGAGTGGATCAGTGCTGGCATCCTGATTCCTTTATTTGTTGACCGCTCTTCCACTGAAGCATGCAGGGTGGCATTTGGTGGCGAGGGACCCCACACTGCCAGGCGGAGTAGAGAGCATTTGTGTGATTGCATAAGTCCTTGTATCTAATTAGACTTCTCATAAATTGCTGTGGGCCGCTAAATGGGTTGCTAATATCCTCAGCACTGCCCTTGTCCGACTTCCCAGCTTAGTATCTTTGGGCTGACGTCTGAGTCTTGGGGAGAGTTGGACACTCCTGCAGCTTGGACAGTGATGACCACACACACCTCCATTCTGAGGACAGCACATCCCTGAGAGGCCTTCACAGCCCATCTTCTCAGGGCTGGCTTAGGAATGGTATGACCGTGTGGGTTGAGGACATCCCTGAAGACCCCACCTCTAAATACCTTTCCTATTCAACTTTCCGAAATTCCACCATTTGAAGTTTTATCAGATAAGCATGGACTGTTTAATGCGGGCCCCTTTACAAATGGAATTCCTCCTTCCCTCTTCTCCTAACCCATTTCCTGATTTGACATTGGCCCATCCTTCAGCCTCTGTGCCCCTCCGTGAAGTCTCCCATAAAGACCTCTAAGCTAGATACCCTTCCTATAAACTCTAGCTCCGTGCTTACAGCATTCCTGTGGCAGTTAGCAAAGCAAGAGAAGTGAAATGATCAAGATAAAGGTTCTACAATTTCCTACTGGTGATACCTTGGGCAAATTAATTTCTTTGAATCTCAGTTTTCTCATTTTTAAATCAGAATTGTTTAAGGATTAAATGTAAAAACAAACACGAAGCAACCAGGCTGGTACCTGGCATGCATGTTAGATGCCAGCTCATTGGTGGCCCCTCCGTGTCCCCTGACCCACTGGAGCGCACTGCATTGTGAGTCCCTTGAGAGTATACACCATCCATGTCCATCTCTGTTGCCCTTCCTGTCCCCCAGGACTCACAGCTGAGCTTGGCACACAGCAGGTGCTCAAAGTTTGTTAAATAAATGAATGAATTTGAAAATGCTGCAGACATATACTTTTGCAGGATTTATGTCACCAATTGAGTATCTTCTCCAATGCAGGGGACACTGCTTTCTTTAGGAAGGACATTAGACACCTCTAGAGAGATGCAAGGAAGTAACCACGAAATCACTGCCCGATATGACAATCTTCCCAAGCCTCTTGCCACTGTATTCGCTATAAGACAGAGGCAGAGTCCTTCAGTGTCGAATTTGTGTATTATTGTAGTCATATGTCCCCATTAATCTCTTTAACAAAATCCTCCAGGATGTATATAACCAGCAAGATTATATATTTCCTGGCTCCTAGAACTGGAGTGGATACGAATTGCTACTAAGTCCAATAATAGAGACACTGAACCCAGAGAGGGGTACGACCTTACCCAAGGTTGTACACCGAGGAGTGGCAGAGTTGGGCCTAAACCCCAGATTTCCTGCCTCCTAGGCCAATTATATATTAAAAACAAAACAGAGGGAAAACAGAATCTTTAATGTCCCTTGTCCTGTTCCTTTGGGGAAGACTCGATCTCTGTTGCAGGAGCAAGGGGTGAGGAGGACAGTTAGGATATCCCCAGCCATAGTGGCCAGCAACACGGCCCACATTATAAAAGCCCCCAGTAGAACGAGCTGTGCCGTCTCCCAGGCCCCTCATCCTTCCCCGCAGCACAGCAGAGGCAGGACAGGAGAGACAACAAGGACTCACAAACACTTACTTTGTTTATCTTAGGGAAGACCACACTAATGCAGGGACCACAGGCAGTTTTCATGTCCAAAATGTCCTCAAGCACATATGCTTGGTTTAGATCTTTCTTTGACAAACCAAGGCTGCTCACATCATCTCACTTTCTCCTTCCCAAACATCTCCCAAGCTCCAGCCCGAATCCCTACCCCAAGGAGGAGCTTGTGAAATAAAGCTGCGTTGCTCCGCCCTTGATTTCTGTTCTACTTCACTGACATGTGGTTTTGTTCATCGTGATGTCATTAGCATAAATAGAGAACTCTAAAACCCTGGCAACCCGGAGTGACGTTTGCACGGTTTCGTCTTAACCAGATCCTCTCTCTGCCAAACTGGGTTGAACTCCCACGGTGTTCTTTGCTGGGTTTACCCCTCTAGTCCTAAGAATTTAAATACTTAAAAGCTTCCTTCTTAATATCTCTTTCTCTCTCTCCCTCTCACGCTGTATTTTACATATCTTACCAACCAAGACTTGTTTTCTAAATTCTCCAACTTCAGAGAGTAATTCAGGTGTTCACACTTAACCGTCAGCAACATACATCAGCACTCCTGGTTCTCCTGTGCCCACCAAATCAAAGGAGGGTCTAGGACTCAGCCTCTTTAATCAGGAACCCGGGAGGGGGTAGTCAGGGATGGTACCTGCGGAGGCCCAGCCATTAAAAACATAAGGCTGAAATCTGTGCTCCATTCTGCTGGTTTGTGATCAAGGGGGTAACAAGAGAAAGAGCATTTTCCTCAGCATTTGGCAAAACCCATAGCCCAGATAGAGCCATGGCCTGTTTTTGAAAATGTGGTTTTACTGAAACGCAGCCACATCCATTCTCTTATGTCTTGTCTGGGGCTGACTTCACCCTACAGCAACAGCATGGAGTCGTTGGAACAGAAACCATGTGACCTGCAAAGCCCAAAATATTTGCTGTCTGGCCCTTTATAGAAAGCGTTTGGTGGCACCTGACCTAGACTGTCTGGAGAAAGATAAGAAAGGTAGAGGAGACTTAGTGTTGCAGGTTGTCCCATTCTCCCAAGGGAAGGGAGAAGATTGAGATGAGAAACAGAAGAAAGAAAAGGCAAGTGGGGTAAGAAAGGAAAAAGGGACAGAGATACATTAGGGAGAAATTAGAAGGGGAAAAAGGAAGGAAGAGGAAGAAGAAAATGATGACGGATAAAGAAGAGCAGAGTCGCCAAGGAAGGAAAGAGGGAAGGG
>RJWJ010038317.1:0-15068 GCA_004363605.1 Indri indri
TCTAGGCTGGGGCAGCTGAGGACTTCTACTTGACTTCTAGTGGAAGTAGGGAAGTGAATTTTTATCTATTTTATTATTTTAATTTTCATTTATTTATTTGTTATTAGGAATTTGCATGCTAAACTTTTTATTATTTATTTATCCCTCTAGTTTGTCTGGCCCATGCTCCAGAGTCATCACTGACTCCGCTCTTTCTCTCACATGCCACGTGCTCTCTGTTGGGAAATCTTGTAATTGCTCAATCACATTGCATGTCTCTGACAACATCTTTCCACCTCCACTTTTCGACAGCCTTCATTTAAGCCCTCATCATCTTTTTCCTGGATTACTGCTAGAGATTCCTGAGAAATCTCCCTGTTTCACCCTACATTTTCCAAAATTTTGCCTCAGAGAACCCATATGGGTCATTTGAAAATGGAATTTAGCTCATGTCATTCCTCTGCTTAAACCTCAATGTCTTCCCTTTCCCCTCCAAAGTAATCTCAAATCCTTACCTCACAAGGCACCATTTGATCTGGCCCCAAAGACCCTACCGACCTCTTCTCCTGCTGCTCTTCCCTGCTCACTCTGCTCCAGCCACAGAAGCCTTTGTGCTCCTTGAATATGACTTACACATGATCACCTCAGGTCCTTTGCAAGTATTCCAGGAAGTACTCTTGCCACCCAGAAGGATAACAGTTTACTCCCTCCATTCCTTAAGATTCCTTAAGATCTACACTCCAGTGAAGCTTCTCTTCACCAGTCTATATTCCGAGTGCCTAGAGCCAAAATATAGGGTAGGTGCTCAGTAAGTATTTTCTAATGAATGGCTAGGATGAATGAATGCCTTGGGACCACAAAAAGAAGGAAACTTGTGGTACATGGGTCCCATCACCTAGTATTTAAAAAATTTTAAAGTCATTGAAAACTTTTTCTCCAAGATTTTATATCATGGGAAAATACACATAACATAAAATTTACTATCTTAACCATTTTTAAGTGTACAGTTCAGTGGTATTAAATATTAATGCATTCATATTGCTGTGCAACCATTACCACCATCTATCTCAAGAACTCTTTTCATCCTATAAAACTAAAACTCTATACCCATTAAACAAAAACTCCACATTCCCTCCTTCCCCCAGGTAAATAGGTTTTCTTCTAGTAAATAGGTTTTCTTCTAGTATGTAAGACATTTAAGTCTTTAATCCATCTTGAATTGATTTTTGTACATGTTAGGAGATAGGGGTCCAGTTTATTCTTCTGCATATGGCAATCCAATTTTCCCAGCACCATTTATTGAAAAGGGTGTTCTTTCCCCAATGTATGCTTTTGTGGGATTTGTCAAAGATCAGTTGGCTGTAAATATGTGGCTTTATTTCTGAGTTCTCTATTCTGTTCCATTGATCTATGTTTCTATTTTTATACCACTACCCCAGTACTATGTTGTTTTGGTTCCTATAGCCTTGTGGGTTTTTCAATTGTTTGTTTTGTTGAGACAGAGTCTTGCTCTGTTGCCTGGGCTTGAGTGTCATGGCATCAGCCTATCTCACAGCAACCTCAAACTCCGGGGCTCAAGTGATCCTCCTGCCTCAGCCTTCTGAGTAGCTGGGACTACAGTTGTGCACCATGACACCCAGCTAATTGTTTCTACTGTTGGTAGAGACAGGGTCTCACTCTTGCTCAGGCTGCTCTCAAACTCCTGAGCTCAAGGGATCCTCCAGCCTCAGCCTCCCACAGTGCTAGGATTACAGACCCTACAGCCTTGTAATGTAATTTGAAGTCAAGTAATGTGATGCCTCCAACTTTGTTCTTTTTGCTTAGGATAGCTTTGGCTATTTAGGCTCTTTTTTGGTTCCATATGAATTTTAGGATTATTTTTAGTAGCCACCATTCCACTTTCTGTCTGTATGGTTTCAACTACTCTAAGTACCTCATATAAGTAGAATCAAACAATATTTGCCTTTTTGTGACTGTCATTTCGCTTAGTTTAATGTTCTCAAGGTTAATCTATGTCATAGCTTATGTCAGACTTTCCTTCTTTATTAAGGCTGAATAATATTCCATTATATGCACATATGTAACACATTCTGCTTATCCACTCATCCATCAATGCATATTTGGGTTGCTTCCATATTTGGGCTATTGTGAATAATGCTACTGTGTACATGAGTGTGCAAATATCTCCTCAAGACTCTGATTTCAATTTTTTTGAGTTTATACTCAGAAGTGGAATTGCTGGATCATTTGGTATATCTGCTCTAATCCTTATTTCCTTCCATCTTCTATCTTTGGATTTAGTTTGCTCTTCTTTTTCTGGTTCCTTAAGTTATAAAGTTGGTTTGCTAATTTGAGATATTTCTTATGTTTTTTGTTTGTTTGTTTGTTTGTTTGTTTGTTTGTTGTTTTTGAGACAGAATCTGGCTCTGTTGCCCTGGCTAGAGTGCTGTGGCATCAGCCTAGCTCACAGCAACCTCAAACTCCTGGGCTCAAGCCATCCTCCTGCCTCAGCCTCCCGAGTAGCTGGAACTACAGGCATGTGCCACTATGCCCAGCTAATTTTTTCTATATATATATATTTTTAGTTATCCAGATAATTTCTTTCTATTTTTGATAGAGATGGGGTCTCGCTCTTGCTCAGGCAGGTCTCGAACTCCTGACCTTGAGCAATCCACCCACCTCGGCCTATATCTTATGTTTTAATGTAAGTGTTTTCCCCTTAGCACTGCACTCACTGTGTCCCGTACATTTTGGCATGTTGAGTTTTAACTGTCATTCATCTCTAAGTATCTTCTAATTGTCCTTGTAATTTCTTCTTTGATCCATTGATTAGGGATGTGTTGTTTAATTTTCAGGAATTTTTAAAGTTTCTAGTTTTCCTCCAACTTCATCCCATTGTAATCAAAGAAGGTATTTTATCTGAGCTTTATCTTTTAAAATCCATTGAGACTTAACTAGTTGCCTAACATATGGTCTTTCCTGGAAAATTTTCTATGTGCATTTGAGAAGAATTTGTATTCTGCCATTTTGGGATAGAATGTTCTGCATATGTCTGTTAGATCTAGTTGGCTTATTGTGTTGTTCATATTTCTCATTTTCTTATTTATAGTCTCTCTGGTTGAACTATCTATTATGGAGAGTAGGGAATCGAAGTCTCCAACTATTATTGTAAAATTGTCTATTTATCTCTTCAATTATGCCAATTTTTCCTTTATATATTTTTATGATCTGTTATTATATGCATGAATTGTTCTAATTGTTATACCTTCTTGCTGTTTTGAACTTTTTATTAATACGTAATCTTTCTCTTTGTCTCTTGTAATCTTTTTTGGTTTGAAGTCTCTTTCATCTCATATTAGTATGTCACCCCTGCTATCTTTTTGTTACTATTTGCATGGAATACCCTTTTTAATTCTTTCACTTTCAATCTGTTGGTATCTTTGGATCTAAAGTGAATCTCTAGAGGATAGAATATAGTTGAAATCATTTTTTTAACCATTCTGTCAATCTCTGTATTTTGACTGGAGAGTTTAATCCATTTACATTTAAAGTAATTACTGATAAGGAGGCACTTCTGTCATTTGGCTGTTTGTTTCCCACATTCCTTATAGCTTTTTTGTTCCTCATTTCCTGCATTATCATCTTCTTTTGTGTTCACTTGATTTTTTTAGTGAAATATTTAAATTTGTTTCTTATTTTCTTTAATGTATATCTTGTCTCTATTTTCTTTGTGATTACCATGGGGATGATATTTAATATCCTTAAGTTATAATGCTGTCATTTGAATTTGTATCAGCTTAACTTAAATAACAAACAAAAACTCAGCTCCATCCCCAGGTCCATCTCGTACCTATTTAGTTGTTATTGTCACAAATTATATCTTTATATATTGTGTGTCTGAAAATATGAACTAATAATTTTTAATGCATTAGTCTCTTAAATTATGTAGAAGACAATATGTGGAGTTACATACCAAAGTATCAATAATATTAGCTTATAATCTAATAATTATTTTTTAATACACTAGTTTCCTAAATTACATAGAAAACAAAAAGTGAAGTTACACACCATTGCTACATTCATATTAGCTTTTATAATTGCCCATGTATTTACTTTTACTGAGATATTTGTTTCTTCACATAGCTTCAAGTTACTCTCCAGTGCCCTTTCATTTCAACCTGCAGGATTCCCTTGAGCGTTTCTTACAGGACAGGTCTAGGGCAATGAATTCCCTCAATTTTTGTTTATCTATGAATGCCTTAATTTCTCCCTTGCTTTTGAAGGACAGTTTTGCCAAATATAGGATTCTTGGTAGAAGAAGAATCTCGAAGAAGATTTCTGAGCCTTTGCCTGTCCCTGAGCATGTACAATTACTTTCCAATTTCCCTTTATATGTGGCTGTTTTTGAATGTCCTACTCTTCAATACGTGGCTCCCAAGGGTCGGAGGGGGGGGAAGAAAAATGAAGGGGATAAAAAAAGTGCCAGCTCTTTAAACCCCCTGAAACTCAGTTCAGCCAGAGATCAAGAGACTTGCAACAATGTGGGAAGGTGCAGCAACAGTGATTGCTGCCTCGTTGTCTGCACAAGCAGCAATTGGCAGTCAGAGCACAAATCCCTCTTATTTGGAGGACAATTTCCTTTTTGCCCACTCTGGCTCCCCTAAACTACATGCCAGCCTCTCCAGGAACAGGTGGATGCAGCCTGCTGGGGTGGGGGGTAGAGGAGGCCAGAGTCAGGGGGGAGAGTAGGTAGCTGCTATTGTTTTAAGAGCTGAAACTGACCGAAATTAACCACAATTTACCATCCAAGCCTTCCCCTGGAAATTGCAAGTCTTCAATAGACTCCAGAATTCCTAAATCATCACATCAGATAGATTCCACCAGTGCGATTGTTATCTAGGTGAGTTGATGGATTTCTGGCACTTCCTACTCCACCATCTTCCCAGAATCCTCCCGACTACCTTTAAAACTCAAGATAATTCTGACTTCTCTTTAAAATGAGAAGATTGGCAATACTGACAGTATATTGTCACAGACAAGTCATCAACTGTAGTTCAGTATGACTGACTACAACGAGCCATAGTGCCCACTATTCCACTATATTGTCTTATATGTGGCCCATTTAACTATTTTGTGCCACCTGCTAGGTTTTGTAAGTAATCACTAAAGAAGGCAGCATATCTCATACCATGGTTATATATTTTCTCTGAAGGAGGTGAGTCAGTATTTTCTAAATAGGACTGTCATAGGCAAGATTCTAAGATAGCCCTCAAGATTAAAGCCTCTGGTGCACACACATTTCCCAGTTATTCAGCAAACACCAACCTAGGTGCTACTGTGAAGGAATGGTGCAAATGTAGTTAAGGTCTTAATCAATTCATTTTAAGATAGGGAGATTATCCTCAGTGACCTGACCTAATCAAGTGAGCCCTTTAAAGGGATTGGGCTCTTGCTGGTAAAAGATATTTAAAGTGTGAAAAGGCTGCAGTATGAGGGAGATTCTCTGTTGCTGGCTTGAACATGCAGGGGTTCATGTGGCAAGGAGTATGTGTGATGCCTGAGCCCTAAGAGTGACCTCCTGGCTGACAGCCAGCTAGGAACTAGGGACTTCAGTCCTGTGGACTCAAGGAACTGAATTCAGCCAACGCCTGAATGAGCTTGGAAGCTGATAGTTCTCAGAGCCTCCAGAGAGGAACACAGTCTGCTATCATCTTAATTTCAGCCTGTGAGTTCCTAAGCAGAGAACCCCACCACTGACTAAACAAGGTCTTAATTTTTATCCAAGATAAATAGTTAAAATAAAAAGTTAATTTGTGTTCCTCTCTTCTGCATCATTTCCTAAACAAATAAAAGAGCCACTGCTTTTAAAAATCCATGTTAATGGAATTTAGCTTTATATTAAGACCTCACCATGAACATTTCCTTTTTAACAGAGTCCTTTGGTCTTTGGAAGTACATGTGTTTTGACCAAAGTAATAGACAAATGAAAGTAGACATTCTGCCATTTTTCATGATTTTCTAGGTTTTTAATGTAAAGTGAAGGGTAACAGTCGTATAAAACTGACTGATACCAACCAGAGCGAGGTCAAAAAGCTTTTAAATGTCCAGCTGGTAGGAATGGTCCTTCTGTTTCTACATGATCTTCCCCTGCAAGGCATGCCAGTTCAGCACAAGAATTGCATGGCATCTTATAGTTGCAATGCATAAATTCCTGTTGAAATGACTCCACAATCTATCTGGAAAGGGATGTTCAAACCACAGCCTGCATTCCGTCTGATGTCCTACCAGATCCTGAATTAGAGAGCTCCATGATTCACTGGCTTTGAGGAGGAGCATAGAAAACAGAAGAGAAATGGTCTGGCCTCAAGTGCATGTGCTTTGAAGAATTTTTCACCCAGAAAGGCTGCTGGAGTGGGGATGACAGCTCCCAACAATGTGAGTCAGCTGCCCGTTTCCAGATGATAGCTCTTGGTACACGTTTCCACCAGCTGCTGATCGGTAAGTAGTTTTGAGCTACCCCAAAAGGCATCTTCCCCCAACCCCCATGGTCTAAGAAATACGTGCTGGGTTTTCCTAACAAATATATGCCACACAGATGGGAAGCAATACTGAAAATATTGAAAATGGCTTCCACACATTCAGAGCCACTTCTGAAGGCTAAGTCTTAGTTTTGAGATAGAAAATGAGTCAGCACAATAAGCCAACATGGGCGTAGATTCAATATAATACTTACTGATATTTATGGGAACACCAGAAATGTCCTAAATAAATGAATGCCTCCTTTCATTTCTGAAAGGAAGAGAAGAGAGGAAGTAGAGAGGGATGGAAGTTCAGCAAGGGGAAGAAAAGGAAGTGAGCCGCAACCGCTCCCAGCTCTCCTTCTGAGACATCTCCTGGACTAGGTTAGGCTCCCCTGACAGCTCTGTGCTCCCTGCCAGCCTGTGCTCCCTGACCTCAGCACTCGCCACGCTTCATTTTTAATGTTTGTCAAATTGTTCATTCACCCCAACGCACTGCAAGTTGTATGTGAGCAAGAGACTGAGTTTGCTGGGCTTCTCTGCAGGCCCAGGAGGTAGCTTGGATTGCCCCCAAAGCAACTTTGGGACAAGGATGTGTATGTAAGGAGTTCGTTTGGGAGGCGATCCCTGGAGCAAGGGGAGGAGAAAGGGGAAGAGAGCTGGAAGAGAGATGCCAGCCCATCCAGGGCGAGTGAGAGACCAGGCTATGAGTGTAGGCAACGGGGACTCAGTCTCCTGGGAGCCAGCGCAGAACATGCGGCAGAGTCCTCCCGCCATGCAGTGAGGAAGCAGGGGTACTTATCCTCCAGCTCTTTCCGGTCATTTGAGGAAGGCTGCTCCAGCAGGGCACAGCTCCCAGGCACGTCCAGCTTGCCCTGCCACAGCCAGAGGGTAACATTTCGGCATGGAGAGTGGGGAGCACTTTCACAGCATGATGCCGTTAGCATGTACGGGAGGGACGGGGACTGAGGGAATATGGACAGACACCAACAGCCTCAGCAGACATTTGCTGAAGATATAAATGACTGATTGAGAAAAATTATTTTATTCCAACTTCCTTTTAATGTTATGGTCTGTTATATGCATTGCTTTCATTTTTTTCTTCATTTTCTTCACTGAGATATAATATCATAAAGAGCATAAGGTGTCCCAATCTTAGATGTAAGCTCACTGGCTTTTACCCACATAAACAACTGTGTATCCCCACCCAGATCAAAATAGCAAACATTTTCATTACCCGGTCAGGTTCCCATATGGCCTTTCCTAGTCAATGCCAAATTCCATCCAGAAATAACCGTCATTCAGATGTCTATTCCCATCAATTGGTTTTGCCTGTTCTCAAAGTTTCTATAGAGGGCTTTATATTAATACAAAACATTCTCATTCATGTCTAATTTCTTTCACTCATCACAATCCATAGATACATCCATGCGGCTCTATGCCTATTAGTTTAGTTTAGTTTTGTTTTATTGATGTGCAGTGTTCAGCCAACTCAATTTTGCAGTCAAAAGTAAATGAATGAGTGAATTGCTGTGTTATATCCAACCCTGCCTTCCAGTAATGCAGCATGCCACATCACCAGCTCCTGGAAATTTGCACCGTGGAAAATTCTTATTTCCCACCACCCAGTGGCTTGGTATCCAGGGAATTATACCATCCTCCTGGCCAGAGGCAGCTTCATCTTTTTCACAACCATGAATCAGACAAAGTTCAAAGTTTTATATGACCTATCCAAAGCAGTTTGAGCACTGGGAAAGAAGACCTAAATTTTAAACCCAATGCTACCGTCAACTCATCATGGACCTCTGTGTTAGTCTGATTTGCATTACTGTAAAGGAATTCCCAAGGCTGGACAACTTACAAAGAAAAGACGGGTTTTGGCTCATGGTTCTACAGGCTGTACAGCATGGCACCAGCATCTGCTTCTGGAGAGGGCTTCAGGGAGCTTCCAGTCGAGGCAGAAGGTAAAGGCGAGCAGGTGTGTCACCTGGCAAGAGCAGGAGCGAGGGAAGGAGGAGGTGGAGCCAGGCTCCTTTAAGCAAGCAGCTCTTTTGTGAACTCGTGAAGTGAGAACTCACTCATTATCCTGGGGAGGGCACCAGGCTATTCATGAGGGATCCACCGTCATCATCTGAACACCTCCCACCACCCCCTGCCTCCAACACTGGGGATCAAATTTCAACATGAAATTTGGAGGGGACAAATATCCAAACCACATCAACCTCTAAGCAAGTCACATTAGCTCTTTAATTCTTGATCTCATTTTTAAAGGACAGTGTTAGGCTGATGTTTCTGTGGTCCCTACCCGTGCCCTGCAATTGTAGCTGACATTGTAGGACATTGTAGGTGTCCTGACATCGTCTCCATGCACTTTCCCAAGCAAATGGTGCACCTCACGTACAGAAACACCAGTTCCCACTTGCCAATTCAATTCGGCAGGTTTGCTTTGGGTAAAGAACATCACTCTCTTCATGCAGCGGAAGTCGGCAAACTGCATCAGGGTGAGAGTTTGCGATGAGGTGAAACTGGGGTATGGATCCCACCCTGGCAGCCTCAACACTTTTGAGGCAGAGAGGAGAGACAGAGGCTCCCGTCCACTGCGGAGGTGCTTGTTAACAACAGTGACAAAAGAAGGGGCAGGAGGGGCTTTTGCACATTTTAGATGGAGGAGACGGGATTTTTAATTATGATTCGGATAAGGATGAACATCTGTCCTGCTGTCCTGCCTCGGGCATAAGCTTACACAGGTACTTTCACCAGGAAATGAGCATTCAGAAGGTTCGCTTCTGCAGTCAGTGCTACCAATGACACACCCCCCATCCCTTTCCACTTCAGTGTGCTCAACTCACTTCCAACTGCTGGCGGCTGCGGTTACCCAGATGGACACTCCGCTGGGATAACTACACCATTTTCCATGGCCTGCCTGAAGAATAACCTCCGGTCACCCACAAAGTTGGCGGCACAGTCGTGCACCCTGTATTGGCCGCCTGCCCTGCCCTCCCTTTGGCCTTGCTCCTCCTAAATCTACTTCTTCCTCCCTAACCCTTAGGGTCACTTTTTAAGGAGACCCAGAAACAGCACTCTCTTCTCCTACTAATGAAGTGCTAATCAGAGAAGGCCAGTAGAAGGTGAACACTGTAGTACTTCTGATGGAGATGATTTAACTATAAGAGTAAGGAAGTTGTGAACAAAGGGTTTTTATATTGAACACTCTTATTCTAAGGAGATCTCAGCTAGGCGAGTGATGAGGAAACATCCCTCTCATCACAGGCAGCATTGTACCCACTGTTATTCCTGGGGAGAATCAGCCCTGTGGCCTCCTCAGCATTCTCTGCCTTCAAAGCCACAGACATCCAGTCGGAGAGTTGAACCTCACAGCCCAGGCAGCTCTGCACCCATCCAGAGCAAGGAGCACTCTGCTCGGCTGCCTGTGGTGGGCAACACCACAGGCGTGAGGGGGCGGTCATCACAGAAACATCACTATTTAACTCTGTTTCTTTGAAGCCACGTCCAACCTCCTTGCTTCTCCATAGATCCAGGTTAACGCGGAAAATCTGCCTCGATTCATGAAACTGCTGAGAGGTGCTGGGCCCCGGGTGGGGGCTGAGCAGAGGAAAACTTGGGCTCATAAGGAGGGGTAGGAGGAGCACAATGATCCCCTCGGTCCCTCCTTGCCTGGATGCCCCACAGATACTTCAGACCTCAGCTCTCCTGCTGCTTTTACGGGGTAAGAAATGCCATCTTGCGGGTAAGAGGGGCTGGAACAAGTTGGCAACCAGACTCGAAATCAAAGAGCAGTGGGCAAGTTGGCGATGTAATGTGGACTGCCCTACCCTGCGAGTGTCCTCCTCTACCTCTGCCAATTAGGGCTAAACCTTGGTGAATTCACTAATGGGACCCTTGTCAGCAGAGGGAGTAAGGGACCAGCCCTGCATTGTGGGGAAGCAAAGCCGACGCCAGGCTCCCCGCTCCCCTGCACAGGCCGCATCTTCCAGCATCATGAAGCTTAGCAGCGATCATCTGGTCCGAGTCACTCAACATTTTATTGTTTCCTTATGATGATTATTCAATGCATTGTACTTGAAGATATTAATGTTTTCTATTTTGTATGTATATTTTAATTCTTGGCTTTCATCTCTATATTTGGGTTTGTTTTAAAAGTGCAGTTTAAAAAATCAAATCCACCAAAAATTTGCCAGATCTTTTAAATGTGGTCCCCACTACATTTTTGAAGTTGTGACTTTAAGGCTGAGAAACTTTTTCCGGGGAATGCGAGTTCATCTTGAAAGGGAACAAGGTGAGGCTCCATATGGCAATCCTCCAGGCAGGGGGCGGATGGGGCTGAGCCTGAGTTCAGATGGTGGCACCCCCATCTCCTCTTCAGGAACAAGCTGTTCCCAGTTAACCCCTTACACCTAGAGAGGGCTTCCTGGCGTGCAAAGTGGGTGTCGGCTCATTTCCATGTAGACAATCACTGCAACCTGGGGATTTGATCGGGACAGCTCATGTTGTCAGCAGTCGACTGGGGAGGGGACTAAGGCTAAGAGAGGTTAGGTGAATTCCTTGAGGTCGCACAGCAGAAAAAAGTGGGGAGGTGGATAATTGGGTCCTGAATTCAGAGTCTCTAACTTAGAGTTTGGTGATCTCTCCATTACTACCCGCCTCCTTACTTTGAGGAATATAGTTCTGGGGAGTCTTTTTATTAAAGGTCTAAATCACTAAACAAAATACGTGGACAGGATTACAAGGCATAAGCTAATGATGCACCTTTTCCCCAGAAGTAATTGACAATTGCAGGACCACCGACACCGCCCATGTGAGCACACATCTGTTGGACAGGCCCCTGCTTCCTCCTTCTCATGAACTTGATCTTCACTATTGTCTGTTAGTCCTGAAAATTTCTTTAATGTTAAAAGAGTAGCCTTCTCTTATCCGATGGGAAGTCCTGATAGAATCTGTGTCCCAACACCAGTGTTACTCACAGTGTGGTCCGCAGACTGGCAGCAGCAATTATCTCCTGGGAAGTTGGTAGATATGCAGATTCTTGGTTTCCACCCCAGTTCCACAGAATCGAAATCCCACGCTTGACGTCCAGCCCTCTGTATTTTAACCTGCTCTCTAGGAGCATCTGATGTTGGCTAAAATGTGAAATAGTACTTTGCATGTAGGAGATGTTTATACATGTTCAAAGACACAAACCCTTGGCTGGGTGGGCTGCTTGCAATCTGATTTAAGCTTCCCAGAAAATAAGTGCTGAGATATTTCCATGCTGACATTCCCAAACTGGATTAACACGGATTGAAAAAAAGTACGGAAATGGTATCAGGAATAAATGACAAGCATAGAGTTTAAAATAATCACTGGGATACCGGGCTTCTTAACAGAAAATACAGAAGGAAAGAACTTCTGAAAAGCATACAGGAACTTACCAGGAAGAGGACACTGAATTCTGGGGAAACATCCAGAAGGACTGAGGTTTTAAACAACATGCAAACTACCTTAGTCCATGCTCCACAGAGCCTTCCAGCCCTCTCACCCCAGCACCTGCTGCTCCTTAAAGCCCAGTAGGGTGTCTCCACCTGTGTTCTCAGGGGTTTTCTTCCCCCTTTCTGATAAAAATCTTTGGATAGGTACAAACTATCAGCCACCACAGTGTGACAACATGCAATCTGTCCTTTTTTTTTCTAATATTGCATGTTTCATTGTAAAATGTCAAGTGTCTAAGATATAACCTCCAGAAAGTCCGTGCTTCTCGTGTTTGGTTATTGATCTTAATTTTAACACCTTCGTAATTTTGCCATTTCTTAGTTAAAGTACATCATTTTCTTGCTTATTTTAGCATTGGACTGACTTTGGAAACATATGAAAACCAGTCGATAAGAGGGAGTTTATCCGACTGTTCTAGAATGTGCTATATTCCATTTGTTCTTTTTGTAGCACTACTCAAAACCACCTAGAAATAAAAAGACTGGATTTATCTTAGAATTGGCTGTCCTATTCTTGGCTTGGCTCTATGACCATGAGTGAGAAAAAGAATATTTGAGCTGCAACCTGACCCCAAAGTGGGTAGAAAAATTCTAATAGTCTTTTAATTCTAGAACAGTAGTCTTGGACTCAAAAGAACTGGTCAAGTTCTGACTCTGACATTTATTAGCTAATTCTCTGAGCCTTAATGTCCACATCTGAACAACTGAAAATAATATAGGCTCTAGATACGTTATGGGGCTCTCGTGAAACTTAATTTTTTAATGATATAATGGGGGTTTTTTTCTGGATTTCAATATAATTTAATTTAATCATTCCCCTCATTTATCTTGACAATGAGTGCATTTGACACTTTTCTTCTGGAATATCTTTCTTTTTTAAATTTCAAAAAATTTAGAGGGTTACAAATGTTTTTTGTCATGTGGACGAATTGTATCATGCTGAAGTCAGGGCTTTCAGCATACCCATCACCAAAATTGTACTAGATAGGTAAGTTTTTATCCCTCATCTCCTCCCACCCTCCCCTTTCTTAGTTTCCATTGTCTATTACTGGTCTTTAAGACCACATATATCCTTTGTTTAGCTCCCACTTGTAAGTGGGAACATGTGGTATCTGTTTTTCCATTCCTGAGATACTTCACTTGGGATTATGGTTTCCAGTTCCATCTAAGTTGCTGCAGAAGACATTTATTTCACTCCTTTTTATGACTGAGTAGTACTCCATGGTGTATATATACCACATTTTCTTTATCTGCTCACCAGTTGATGAGCACTTAGGTTGATTCCACATCTTTGCCATTGTAAATTGTGCTGCTTTGGGGTTCAGATGGCTTTTTGATAAAATGACTTTTTTTTCTTTGGGTAGATACCCACTAGTGAGATTGCTAAATTGAATGGTAGGTCTACTTTTAGCTCATTGAGGAATCTCCATACTGCTTTCCATAGCAGATGTACAAGTTTACATTCCCACCAACAGTGTGTAAGCATTCCTTTTTCACCACAATTGCCAACGTCTATTGTTTTTTGACTTTTTAATAATGGTGATTCTGACAGGTAAGGTGATACCTCATTGTGGTTTTAATGTGAATTTCATTGATGCTTAGTGATATTGACCATTTTTTCATATGTGTTTGGCCATTTGTCTATCTTCTTTTGAGAAGAGTCTATTCATCTCTTTTGCCTAATTTTGATGGGCTTATTTGGGTTTTTTTCTTGTTTACTTGTTTGAGTTCTTTGTAGATTATGGATATTAGCCCTTTTTGGATGTATAGTTTGTGAATATTTTAACTCATTCTGTAAGTTGTCTATTTACTGTGTTGATTATTTCCTCTACTGTGCAGAAACTTTTTAGTTTAATTAAGTCCCACTTATTTATTTTTGTGGTTGCTGTATTTGCTTTCGGGGTCTTACTCATAAATTCCTTGCCTAGAACAATGTATGGAAGAGTTTTTCTTACATTTTCTTCTGAATTTTTATGGTTTCAGGTCTTGCATTTAAGGCTTTTACCCATGTTGAGTTAATTTTTGTATATGGTGAGAGATAGGGATCCAGTTTCAGTCTTCTGCATGTGGTTATCCAGTTTTCCCAGCACCATTTATTGAATAGGGCTTCCTTTCCCCAGTGTATGTTTTTGTCTGCTTTGTAAAAAAATCAGTTGGTTATAGCTATACGGTTTTATTTCTGGGTTCTCTATTTTGTTTCATTGGTCTATGTGTCTACCTTTATACCAGTACCATGTTGTTTTGGTTACTTGCAGTACTACGAGTTACTAGCCTTATAATATAATTTAAGTCAGACAATGTGATGCCTCCATATTTGTTCTTTTTGCTTAGGATTGTTTTGGCTATTTGGGATCTGTTTTGGTTCCACATGAAGTTTAGGATTATTTTTTTCTAGATCTGTGAGAAATGACGTTGGAATTTTGATGGGAATTGCATTGAATCTGTAAGTCATTTTGGGCAGTATAGACATTTTAACAATGTTGATTCTTCCACTCCATGAGCATGAGATATTTTTCCATTTGTTTATGTCATCTGTGATTTCTGTCATCAGGGTTTTGTAGTTCACATTGTAGAGATTTTTTACCTCCTTGGTTAAGTATATTCCTAGGTATTTTATTTTCCTTGTAGCTACTGCAAATGGTATTGGGTTTTTGATTTGACTCTCACCTTGACTGCTATTAGTATAGAGAAATGCTATTGATTTGTTTACATTAATTTTGTAACCTGAAACTTTACTGAATTTATTCATCACTTCTGGGAGTCTTTTGGTGGATTTTTTTAGGGTTTTCTAGGTATAAGATCATATCATTGGCAAACAGGGATAGTTTGACCTCCTCTTTCCCGATTTGGATGTACTTTATTTCTTTCTCTTGCCTGATTGCTCTGACTAGGACTTCCAGCACTATGTTGAATAAAAGTGGTAACAGAGGGCACACTTGTCCTGTTCTGATTCTTAGAGGGGGAGGCTTTCAACTTTTCTCCATTCAGTGTAATGTTCACCATGGGTTTGTAAATGATTATAAAAGAGCTTTATAGACTGTGAAAGTATTTATCTTATTTATCCTAATGTTTTTGCTACTTTATC
>RJWJ010038318.1:0-15061 GCA_004363605.1 Indri indri
AAATTAGTGTCCTATCATTTACATCATACATTATTTACTGAGCATTTAATTCACAAAAGAAGTTTCCATAACCATTCTATGCAATAAATCCATGGTAATTTATTGAGAGCTTGGCATTATATAATATTAGAAGATGGGTACTATTAGCTAGGATGACTAATTCAATGCAGAGACATAGAGAAATGTGACTAAATTTTAGAATATTCAAGGTTGGCACATACAGCACAAATGCCCAGTAATTCTAAATGTATGAAAGAAGGAATGGAAAATAAAAAGAGGAAAGGATGAAATGGATAGTTTCAAGAGTTGGGTCTTACATGCATGTTCAACAACTTTAGAGCAATCAATTTATGTCTGAATTTTGATTTAAAATTATTGCACTTCAATTAATAAACTTTGTTTATTTATCACATATAAAACTCATAAATTTTAGGTTTTAAAAAATTTTAGGGATCATCTATCACAGTCTATACATTACAGAAGGAAAAATTGAGGTTCAGCAAAGTTAATGATTACATGAGTTCATACCATTAGTTAACAGGAGAGCTGGATTTACAATCCAGACTTTCTGATAAACTGTTCAGTGCATGGTCTGCTTGTTCATTAATTAAACCCCAGGGAGTCAAGATCAATAGAATTCTGATTTTATTTGCTTTTTTTCCCCTAGATTTATTTATATCATACCTTATCTATTTTAATCCATTTAACTATTTATGAAAACCTTACTGCATGCCACCAGGAAATGACAAAGCACTTGAATAAGAAAGACATAGTCTCTGCTCTCATGAAGTTTATGTGAGGCAAACATTGAACTAAAAAGTACTAATTACAAAGAGTACTTGAGAAAAGAAACATGATAGGATCTTTGGTAAATCCGGCGTTAAAATTCCAATTTTAATAGATATATAATACAGATTGAAAGTCCTCAACAGTTGCTACGGACAGAAGTTGAGATAATTTTATTTCAGCTTCCTGCCATTTAGCACCTATTTGCAGAGTTTATACAGGACCATTGATTTGTATCAGTTCTTAAACATTTTAAAGGAATTACATCATATTAAAAATCTGATTAAATTTATACAAAAATACATTTATGAATTGTAGTGATTTTTAATTTAGGTCTTTACAATATCTGTCTCCACTTCTGATTATAGTAGCTTGATTTTCTTTTCAAGAAATCTCTCCACTGCTCTGTCATTGTGATTTTGATCAGTAAGCGGTAGGTATTTTTAACTTTCTGGCTACAGTGATAGTTCAGGAATAATATTTGACCCAAGTTAGCATATTTTGGAAATACTGTGAAAGAGAAACCTTCTCTTTCTGCTGAACCCAAAGAAGAAGGTCTTAAGGCTTGAGCCGCTGGGGCTGTCAAATGGGGAGACTTCACACATGCTAAGCCAACACATAGGAAAGCAGAAGAGAGAAATGGCATGTGAGGAATCCAATGATGTCTGTTGAGTCTATGGATGATGTCAGAAGCTGAAATTCTACTCCTGAAGTCTTCTTATGTGGAAGCCAATCCATTCTCATTTTTGCCTAAGCCAATTTAATATGAGTTTTCTGACACTTGCAATGCAAAGTGTCTTCCCTAGCTTCTATCTAAACTGCAGAGCTCAATACCCATTATAGGTATCTCACTTGGCCCTTTTGTGAGCTGCTTTCAGAAAGGCAGAAAATAGAATGGAGCTGTCCAACTCTGGAGGAGACCAAGAGGTTTTTGAAAGAGCTATATAGGGAGTGAGAACCAGTCAGAAATCAACAGAAACAGTCACAGGAAGTTACCATGAAAAGAGCTGCTGTCACAATTCCTTAGAGAAAAAAAGCAGTAAAATCACAGCTCAGAGCTTCAGGGAATTGATAAGAGTCACCACAAACATTCATGAGCACTAATTATGTGCAAGGCTTTGTGCTTGTTTGATGAAAAGGGTCAAAAATATAAGACATGGCTTCTGGTCTGGAAAAACTCATGGTCTGGAGGAAGAAATAAAACACGCAGATGCAAAACCATACAGCAGGGATGAGAACCAAATGAGTGGAACAGATAAAATTCTATGTAAGAGTTGAGAACAAAAAGTTAAGAGAAAAGAGAGATCCAGGAACACTTCATGGAGGAGGTGGCATTTAAGTAGAGCCTTCAAGGATGAGCACAATTTTAGTGACTTAGATTTTGGAAGGGATACTTGAGGTAAACAGTATGAGAAGAAGTCTAGCAACAAAAGAACACAGGCCTGAATGTAGACCCGTACATAATGTGAATTTGTACAGAGGAGTTATGGAAATAGCTGTCAGAGTCATTAAGAAATGCCCTGAATTTCAGAGTATGGCCAGTGGAGCCACCTCAAAGATGCTAGAACAGGGAGATACAAGGTTCTGAATAAATTAAGCTGGTCACAGGAGATTATAGTTGTTTAACAAAAAATACAGTTCCACACCTAAGCTTGAGGAAAGATCTTAAAAATAAGACCTTCATTAATTTCCCTTAAAATTAAGAAAGTACCTGCTACTTAGTACACCTAACCCAGATCACCTCTCATAGATACATTTTTGAAAATTTTATTTTTTATTTCAAATTTGTAGTAATTGTTTTGTTTCAAATTTAGAAATGCAACTGAGCATTGACCGAGCAATGAGAATTCATCCTCTAGGTTTACTTGCACTTGTGTGAAATGATATTTATACAAGGAATTTCATGACAACATTGCTTGTGATAGCAACAGAATTAAATTAAAATAAACCCAGTGCCCATCAACAGAGGACTAGTTAAATAAGTCATGATTGATCTATTCGCTAGAATATCAAGCGCCTGAAAAATCAATGAAGTTTCCCATAACATAATAAATTTACTATAAGATATATATCTAAATAAAAACATACAGAATAATGTGCATGGTAGACAACCTCTGCTTACAAAAAGAGGTAGAAAAAAATGATATTCATATTTGCTTACATTTTAATAAAAAATAGAAAAGGCACCTAAGAAATTAATAAAACTGGTTGGTTATCCATGAAGAATAGGGTGGAATCTGAGTACACGAAAAACAAGAGAAATACTGAGTCTTTTCACTGTATAGTTTTAAGATTTATATACACATATTTTCAAAATATTTAAACCATGTAAATATGTACTCAAAGATGAAATATAGAAAATTGCTTATGTAAATAATGTATTAACCAGGGACCTGAATTGTACATGCGATTGGGCTCCAATTCACAGTTTAACATAAAACTCTGAAGGAAGAGAACTCAGGAGCATGGGTATCTATGCACACTTGGACCCATTTAACATCACTAATCCTTTTAAGTCTCTATGAGAACCTGTCTAATTCCTGCTCTTTAATCAGGTAAAGTTCATTGTTCTCCTGAAGCATAATGTGTGTCTCTGATGAGGCTTTGACAATGATAAACTGAGATATGCTTAAGGACCCAAATGTCACCATCATCATGGACCATTCCTGATGTCCAGCTCTCTTGGCAGAAGGGAGCAGAGAAGCCATCACTAGTCAGTGTCCAAAGCTCAATGAGTACCTGCAGGCAGTGACAAAGGTTTTCCCTTCATTGTGCTCTGGCAAATGGTACCATATAAGGAGAGAGGAAACCTAACAGTAAGCATCACCATCAAAGATAAAGAAGTTGCCTCCTTAGTTTCCCTCTGTAGACATGGACAACACTGAAGTCTCAGTTGCCTATCAGCAAAATAGGGCAATAACAGATAATTAACTAATTAATTGAAAAAATAAAATAAAATGGAAACATTTACCCTTGGGCATACAGCTATGATGAGGAAAAGATGGATGGGAAGGAGTTGGGAAGAAGGCACCCATCATCTCCTGGTTGTGAATCTTCTGATACAGAACATTCTGAATGTTCTTGGTAAAGAACGTACTAGGTCACTCTCATAAATATGTTTAGTTCATTTGCAGTAAAGGGAGTCAGAAACACTTGCATGAATCCCATAAAAAATTATTTTTTCTAGATTAGGTCTACTTTAGACTGTGAGATTATAGCTGTCTCCCACATTTACAGATATCTTCCCAATTTAAATGATGTTTGTTGTAGATATTTATATTAATGCCCTTAATGAATTATCAGTCTCTGTATCAGTGTTACTTTGCAATGGACATTGTCACTTCTCTCATCAGAGTTGGAATACATGTCTCATGCCCTTGAATCTGGGCCGGTCTCATTACTTGCTTTGATCTGTAGAGAATATGACGAAAGTGATGTTGTGTGAATTCTGGAGCCTAGATCTTAAGCGGTCCTGTCTATAGGTTTTGCACTGCCCTTTTTGAATTCCTGAGACCACCCTACTGTAAACACACCCTATTTAACCTAGTGGAAGTTAAGAAGGAGAACTGAGCTGCCCCAGCCGAAAGCCAGCACCAGGTACTGAAAGTGAAGCTACTTGCACTCTCCAATCCTAGTTAAGTTGTCAATTAACTTCAGCCACGAAAGTTGGTGGAAAAAGAGTACAGATTACCAATCTATAAAATTATGATAAGCAAGAAGTCATTTTTGTTTAAGCCACTAAGTGTCATTTTTATGTACAAATAAATAACTGATACATTTTTTTGTTCTTCTAAGAAAAGTATACTTATTTACATTATATTAACATGTTCTTCAAATGTGACCAAAAGAAAACATATGACTTAAACACGTGGGTGTCTTAGCTGGCTAACATTTCTTAAGCTGCACGCCTGGCATAGCGTTAAGCAAATTAGTAGATTTTGTGTTTCCACAAAGACACAGAGAGGTAGATTTATTCATTAACATATTTTACAGATGAGGAGGATGAGGCTCTCTTCCATGGTCACACAAAGAACCATTGTTAAACCTGGCACTCAATGGCAGATATAGCTTTGCTTCATTTCAAAAGGCTCATTAACTATATAATAAATGTCCTTAAATAAGAATTGCCTAATAATATCAAATATTAACCTCCATTGCTTTTGACTCTCTGGAAACATAGTTATTTGGTTTTGTCCTTAAAAATATGCATTTCATTGTTATTGGTCTTAGTCTCAGCTGAGTATTTATGAAAGCATTTAACTATCGTTAAATAGTTTTCTCACCATCACTTAAGGGTTAGGGATGGAAGAAATTGCAAAGCCAATATCACCTTTCATCCAATCCTTAAACAGGACTGAAAAAAATCAGGGAAGGAGATAGCAGTATAAGCAGACAGAAAAAAAAAACAAAAACAAAAAAACCCAAAAAGTCAAGAGAAGAGTGATCTGTTATTTTCTTCTCTCAAGCCCATTGGGCCATATCATGTGTACCAGGTGCATAGTTCAGAGTAGGACTCAAAGACATAGGTATGGTCTGACATCCACCATAAAGGCAGTCACTTGTGCAGCTGCACATTCATGGAGGCGAATTAAGCCTCATGGATACCAGAGTGTGGCCTTGAGATTGTCAGTCTGAGTATTAACTGGGAGTTCTGCAAGTTTCATGATTTGCATCAACCAGAAAGGGGGTGAACAACAGCCTGTGGTCACCTGGAGAAATCTTTCTGCTTATTTGAGATATGTACTATTTTAGAGAAAAGACATTGTTTTCAGCTGCCCTCCCCCTTTATTTTGATAGATAGATGCATATGCGAGTGTGTGTGTGTGTGCGTGTGTGTGTGTGTGTGTGTGTGTATTGGTATGAGGATTTGCAAGGCTCATCCATGACAAGGACTGGGGAAACTTTGAGTCATCATATCACCTGAATCTGAGTTTCATGTGACAGACAACAGAGAAAGTTAATTCTTCACACCACCCCTAGTAGTCAGCATGCTGCCTGATTTGATAGGTGCTCAGTACATGCTTATGAATGGAATGAATCAATAATGTTGGACTTTAATTCTTTCCTGTTTTCTATTCTTGGCTCTTTACTTCATGCAGGTTAACCTTTCCCCTCCATCTATAATGTAAACTCCATGAGGATAGGAAATAATAGTAATAACAACAGTTACCATTTATTAAGTACTTAGTCCTAGTAACAGGCTTTGTGGGAGACATATATGCATAAAAATAGCGCCCTTTCCTACTTCCAGTAGATGAATGAGCAAGTTCAAAGAGGCTAAGTAACTTGCTGTGGTTACTCAGCACCTTCATGGTAGACTATCCAAAGCCCACATTCTTAACTCCCATGGAACTAGGCAGGATACTTCTCATATATCACACACAATGCTCAGCATGACGTTAAACCTTTGTGTAAATTGAGTTTGTCAGAGGGGGCTTAATTATAAATACGACAATAGGGAAGCACGTTTCCTGCCATTGATTTCTGAGTGGCCGTCATGTCCTTGTAGAGTTGCCCCTGGCTCGCCAGCATTAGAACACTTCAGTACTTCCAGAGAGAAGCTGCCAGCGCGAGGAGCAAACATATTTATGCCTTGTTTCTTGCATGGTAGCTTTTAAGTCAATTTCCAGTGATTTCTGAAGTCACTCTCTGTAGCTGTCAGAATGATTGTTTCCTTGCCCTGGAGATGCACAGTCACATGATTCAAAGTCATTTTATTTCCACCCCCACAGAAAAGTGAGGTGAAAAAGAGCATGGTATATCTGAACTGATGTCATTGCACCTGAGGTTTGTGTCACTGGCTGTTTTGGAAGATGGACCCCTTAAATAGAAGCAGAAACTGCAAATGTCTTCTCACCCATTTGTAATTGGGATGGTGGGGACCATGTGGGTATGAGGGCCTCTAGTGTAAAGTGCCACATGAGAGACAGTGTGTCACCTTCAGCGCCACTATGACTGAGAGGCCCAGACTGCCACACTTTCAACACTGAGTCAAATTTAATACCTTTCTCTCTGTTGGATTTAGTGTCCGTCGGGACCTGGGAAAAGAGCACCTGACAAGCCTAAAGATTAACTGTGTTCTAAGATAAACGAGTGAAAAATATTCAGCAGAGGAGCGTTTAACAGGTTGAAACACATAAATTTGTCAACAAACTGTACTCTCCACGTACACGAAATTATGAAAGCCTTTTAAGTACAATTTGAATTATGCACTCTGCAATATGGATATATTAACTGATCGTTTGTTAGCCAATCATTTGGAAGACAAGGATGGATTGTATTTGCATGTCAATCTGCTTCTGGTTCAGTAGTTAGGGTGATATATTTTCAGATAACACGTTCAAAACTGAGCTGTAAGAGTAAGTGCAAGCCATTTCCTGCTGTGCCCATTGAGATATAATTGGTCCTATTGACAACACTTTGGATCGCATTGATTTTTTTTTTCTTTAATTGACTATTTTTTTTTCCACCCATCCCAACTATGCCATGAATTTTAAAATAATTTCTAGGGAAAATCTATATTAATTTCACCTTTCTTGTATGTATTTAAATTATAATATTGACAGAATTAAACTTGGGCACAAATCATGCCACCCAAAATTTACCTGCATTGTCTAAGGTCACCCTCACAAAAAAACCATGTATTAACTAATAATATTATTAGCCTTACTTTACAGATGATAAAATTAGCTTTCAAAGTTAAATAATGTATACAAGAGAGTACAACTAATAAGTGGCCACAATGCAATGCATGCCCACTTGCATCTGACTGCAAAGTCTATATACTTCTGTACCATAATATACTTGTTAGTGGCAAAGGTCAGACCCTTACTATCCAACTCTGAGTATATTTCCTAACATACAACCTGCCTGCTTCTCCAGGTGTTACAAATATCTAAAACTTCTCTCCTCTTTTATATGATAAGCTTCTTATGTGCAGGAACCACGGTGTATGAGTTTTGCATAACACTAGCCTAGTTGAAATATGAGTCAAGTTCTCAAATACTATATTGTTTCCTTTTGCTCATTTTAAGATTGGCCTTACAAATAAAATTAATCAGAGTTGTTTCTCTGAGCAACTGGTAGTGATGGGAACCATTATCTTTATAATGAGTTTATTCTGAAGAAACTACCGCTAGAAACAGAAAAGATGATTATATAGCCATTATTTTCCTGGTGATAATTTGCGTCAATTATGGTGATTTGATAAGTATAAAAGATTGTTGTGCACCGACATCTCTATATTCTACTCACCTCAACCTACTTCACCTCCAGAGAACAATAGAAAGTGAGAAAACATGGCATCTGCCATTTCCACATACAAAGCCTGGCCTATTATATTGTCTCTATTAAAGGCAGACTCTAAGAGAGCTCTTTATCATTATTGCCAATCAAAACAAAAGACTACACATTATTCTTTCTGTCCACCCCATGTTCCCTTCCAACCAAGTGAGCTAAACAATATTTAGTTCACACTGTTTCATCTACAAGATGGGGAAAATAAGAATGATTTGGGGCCACATTTTAAATGTTAACCTCTGTTCTGTCCCATTTAGTCTGTGTCTGGGAGGAGGCCATTAGGATTAACTACACAACCACCTTCTATACGTTCACATAAACATACATGTCTGCGAAGTCCTTTTCTTCCAAATCAGTAGATACGGGTATATGCTGGGAACAACACTACAGCATTTTGTCCCTGAGGTCCCTCCTCTCTATTTGCTGCTGTGCTGCAAGGAAGAAGCATATGGAACTGTAGACACAAGAAAAGTGGATTGGTCCGATTATCAACAGCTGCCCAACCTTAGGCAATTTGTTTAGCATCTTAGCCTCAATTTCCTGTACTCTCCATGTACAGGGATTGATAAGGCCCCTCTATACTATGCCATAAAGTGTTGAACAGATCTTACTCATTATAATTGTTGTTTAATACTATACCAGGTCAGCAAGAGTGATTGATGCTGGAAAAATATATTTCTCCCTTAGTTCGCTAAGACAAATCTTGACTTTCTCTACAGGACCTTCCTTTTGTTCTCTAGGAAAGATGAGGACAAATAAAACCTACTGCATTGCTTTGTCACCTCATGAAATACCATGAAATCTGGACTTACTCTTCCTTTATGCGGTTTGTCTTGTCTGTTGGTGGTCCAGTCATTTCTCATCCTGCTGGATCTCATTCTTACACAGAGCAATCTCAATTTAAATGGAAGCTTTCAAAGATATCATGGTCCCCAAATCTTACCAAAATGTAATTGCTGATTTCTGCCTGTGCCCATAATGGCTTTTTTCAAAAAGGAACTCAGGTTCTTTGTCATAGGTTTCCCTGTACCCCATTAACCTGGGGTGTTAGAGTAAGTATTGGAGGACTAGATCACAACTGGTAGCTGGGCTTAACTCCTCACAAGGACAATACATAGTCATTTGGCCTCAGGGAAATTGCTTTACCATTCTGAGAGTCTCTTCAACCTCAAAGTTTAAGAAACATAGAGATGCAGATAATTTCTGCTTTACGAGGTTGTAATGAAGTCAGATATACACTCATCCCAGGCCCTCTGGCAGAAAGGCCTTCCAAAATGCAGCTCTTGTTATATCATCACTGCTATTATGAGTGATAGTAATTTTGCTCTAAAATGGTTAAAATCTTTGTGCATCCAGGATACCCAGTTAGCCCCCATGTTTTATCCAGCTTTGTGTAATCCATGCCCTACTTTGATTTCTCCCAGGATGCTGGGATGAAGTGAAGATTCCTCTAGGGCCCTCCTGAAGGCCAGGATCTACCCTGTAGAGAGCTGCCTACCTCAATTAGTCAGAATGAGCACAATGAATTGTTAATTGAACTTGATCAGAGCATGGATCAAGAAGGCCAGATCTGATTGTCTGCTAACTCAGGATGCCTGTAGCTGCAGACACAGCAGCCTGGCTGGCTGATCTCTGGCTTCAGAGGGCACATCTTGTTTCCTTCAAAAAGGAGCTCATTCATAATTGATAAGAACTGAGAACATCTCCATTATCTACTGCCCTAATTTAATAACATATCTTGTTAACTAAAACAATGGTGCCTGAAATAGCTATTGATTTCATCTTTCATTTGAGAGCAAGCTAATTTCCTATGGCTGGGGTGGAGGGTGGGGAATCACACTGACAAAATGAGATGTACACCCAAGCACTAACTATCCTCGTCTACCCAATGTCAGATGCCTCCATTAGTCAGAGCAGCCAGACGTTGACATTATAAGTACTACAAACTAAGACAACAGACTCTGTAAAACCTCTGCAAATGGGCAGCCTCCAAGGCCCATGACTCATTGCTATAACCCACATCCTACCATCCATTGACAAAATTAATGTGTATGTTCGTTGCATGACAAAGGAGTGATGGGATCTATTTAGCTCCTGTTGGGCCTTTATTTGAAAAAAAAAAAAAAGAAACAAAAAACGATCTGACAGATCTGAGGAGAAGCAGTATGTGAACTCAGGTGACATTTAGCCAAGTGACCTAGGGTAAGGCTCTTACAAAGGTCCCAAGGCCCTTGATGCCATGTAAGCCATAGTAGAGAGTGTTCTGAGCAGTACCATTGGCAGAGTTCTGCTGGGTGCTCCTGATGACTTCCACTGGAGAATTAGTTAAATTATTTCAGCCTTGGGTTGGAAGACTGAAATCAATGCGCAAGTAGGATTGAATTATTCTGAAGGTTTTGAGAGAGAACCTGTACCATGCCTCTCTCCTAGTTTTTGGTGATGCCTGGCAAGCCTCAGTGTTCCTTGGCTTGTGAACGCATAACTTCAGCCTTTGCCTCTATTTCTCATGGCATTTTCCCTGTGTCGCTCTGTTCTCTTCCTTCCGTGCATGTCTGTCTCTGTGACTAACTTTCCCTTACATGTAAGAACATCAGTCTTAATGGATTAGGCCCACCCTAATGAACTCACCTTAACTGGAGGACATCTGAAAAGACCCTATTCCCAAATAAGGTCAAATTCTGAGGTCCTAGAAATTAGATCTTCAACATATCTTTTGGGCGTGGGACACAATCCAACAAGAAGTCATTATGCACTGAGTACACTGAACATGTTCATTATACTTTCTTAGGGCCAAATAAAGGCAAGATATTTTTTCCCATAAGTATATAATTACTTTGAAGACAAGAATGTAGACAGAAATATTATTTAGGGAAAAGTAATAGGCAGCAGAAGACGGTGTTTTCAAAAGTATAATTCATAGATCAACTGTAACAGAATCCTCAAGATGAGGTTGAGGATTATTAAATATTTTAATATTTAAAAATATTAAAAACATAGATTTATTAGAACCACCCCAAAATTTCTTGAGGGAAAAATAGTCAACTGACATCTCGGTTTTTCCTCCAGTCAATCTTCCTCCATCCTATTATATCTGGCTGGAGTGGCAACTATTGAATTTCATCCTGAAAGTTTTGTTTGTTTGGTTTTTACAGCGACATGGGGTAAACTGGCATCTTTCTCTTATAATATTTTCTGACAAAGTGATAACTCCCCTTTCCTTTGTCAATCCTTCCTCTATGTGCCAAATCTAAAAAATCATTTCTTTCTCCATAATTGCCAGGGTTCATTATTTATGTATGTACTTATTTTCTAGCATAGACAACTCACTTGTTTTTCAAGCAGGGACACATTTTTTTGTCTTTAGTAGCTCTTAATTTATGCATGTTAAAGGACATGACTGAGGCCTTCACTGACCAGCCACTCAGGAAGGCTCCCCAGCTACCTGGCCACAGGCCACCTGGTGGGGCAGGAGGCAGCCCAGGGGAAATAAATGTGACCAGCATGGAGCTTTTCTCTTCTCTCTGGCAGCCAAATAATTGTTTCCTCCGTATCTTGTTGCTTATATCTTTATTGATAATAATTTTCTTCTGCCTTAAATGAATAATTGTTTCTATGTCTTGTCTTTCACTAAATTGTGAATGCTTTAAAGTAGAAATCATATGCTATGTCTTTGCTTTGTGAAATCTGGATTCTAGTGCAATGCCAAGCATAGTGTGCATTCACTGAAGTGAACTGCATTGGCATATTTTTTTAATAATACAAATCACACATGTAATTGTAGAAAATTCTGGAAATGTAGAAGTCTAAGAAGATTTAAAAAATTCTTCCACTATAAAGCAACCAACTTTATTCTCAATATTTTTAAAATTCATTTGAAATAAACATGGTTGGCTATCAACTTCTACATATAATTTAATTCTTTTCATAATGCTAATATTATATAAACATTTCCCCCTGGAATTACAAAAATAAAATATAAGTATTTTTGTGGCTGGATTATTATTCAGTACATGAATGCAAGAACAATTACTGTATCATTTTCAACATTATTTTAATATAAATTATACCATGATGAACATCTTTGTGTATAACTTTCTGAAGTTGATTTAAAAGTTGTTCAGCTGCAAATATATGCATATATATATATATATAAACAACCTTTGTAATTAAATATTTAAAAATCAGAAGAAATAACTGTTTGTATTGTGATTAAATTTGTGGTATGCAATGTTGAGCAAATTGAGCACCGTGCAAAAGCCTGGGGCGGGAGTGAATGGACACTGAAATCCAACCTTTGTTCCACTAGCCAAGCTGAGCATCTGAATCTGTATCTGCCCTTTGACTTTCTTTATCTAGCTTTTTTATCTAAGGAAGATATCTTCTGCTTAACAAGCTCAGAGTGCCCATCCGGAGAGAGTACCTTTTGCCCGATTAGCACAAAACCTTCCTACAGGCCTGTTGTGGCCCTTACAGGATTCTTCACAGGGCTTAGGTGAATGCGGGGGGGCGGGGGGGGGGAGGTGCAATCTGATTCCTTAGTTCCTCTAAAAATATAGCTTTTTAAAAAATTGTTTTATTTGTACAAAAAACGGAGTACGTGAGACATTTTGTTACATGCATGTAATGCACAGTAATCCAGTTAGGCTAGTCAGGGTGTCTGTATCCCAAGTACTGTGCATCTGTGTGAAGTATAGTCATCCTGCTCTACTGTCAAATGCTGAATTTATTCCTTGTGTGTTACTATATGTGTGTGCCCTTTAGCCTACTTCTTTTAATCCTCACCTCCCACACGCTCTCCTTTCCCGGTCTCTGTTATCTGTTTTTCTACTTTCTACCTTCATGTGTTCAAATTTTTTATCTTCTGTATATATGTGAGAACATACAATATTTGTCTTTTTGTGCCTGGCTTATTTCACTTAAGGTAAGAACCTCCAGTTCCATCCATGTTGCTGCAAGTGACATGATTTCATTCCTTTTATGGCTGAATAGTATTCCCTTGTATATACGTGCCATGTTTTCCTCATCTATTCATCCACTGATGGACTCAGGTTTTCTTTGTTGAAGGAGCAGACATTATCCTGTGCAGCTAAGGTATAGAAAGACCCGATGAACAGCACGGTCTGTTCAGTGACAACGGCTTCTGAAGATTTTTAAGTTGGCAGTCAAAGCCTTCCACAATTTTCTGTTCTGTCTTATCACACTCACTGCAGTATACCTGAGCCCCCCCGTCCACATGTCCACTTGCAGCTCTCTGCTGACTTTTCTCACTCAGCTCCCTCATCTGCTCCTCTTTGCCCATATAAATCTTCCCAGTCTTTAAAGCCTTAGTTCATCTCTGCTGTGAAACTTTTTCTGGTCTTTCTAATTCTTGATTATCAATGACTTTCCCTCCTTTGAATTCACATTAATAACATTTTTTTTTTTTTTTAGAGTAAGGCTGCTGTATGTACAAACTTTGAAGCCATTTGGTCTAGATTTAGACTTGGTCCGTTGTTTGCCTGCAGAGAGGCAGTGACAATGTTTTCTAATCTATGCCTCAGTTTCCTCATCAGTAAAGTAGAATAGTAATAGTACATTGTTGGTTAGAGTTCTGGTGAGGAGGAACATCTTAACGACTAATTTGGTGCGGCAGCTGACAAATAGTGTTTTTGTTTGTTGGTTGGTTTTAATATTATATTCCCTTTGTACCCAATGATTCTTTAAGTTTTTGAAAGCAGAAATTACATCTTATATATTTTTTTTATTCTTAGAGATTCTTGCACAAGACAGATGCTAAGTAAGTGTTAGTTGGTTAAGAGAATGCATGCACATGAACTTTAGTGATTGGTATAAGCAGCTGATTTGGTGGCTTTTTTTTCCCCCAATAAATTAATATTTATAGAGCACACATTGTATTCTAGGCATGGGAATACAAAGAGAGTCATTTTCCTGGACTCAGGAACCCAGGTAAGCAGGCTAATGAATAGATATAGTGAGAATAGTGCTATGAGAGTGCTGAATACAATTAGAAAGCCTAGGAGCTCAAAGCTGGAACATCTGCCCCAAGTACATGAGGGAAGTTTATGCAAAGCCAGATCCAAGCTCACAGTTGTTGTGGCATTTCTGACCAGGGAGATATCTATCTAATACTAAGGTGAAAATGAAAAGTGCAACTAGATGACCTAAAAGTTTCTTCAAACCCTTGGCTGCAATTACCATCCCAGAGAGAGGATCACATCAGAAGGAATGGTGTTTCCTATAGTACAAGAGGGGCTCAGATTTACCAACTCATTATAGTGCTATTTTTCTCTTGTGTATGTACAAACAAACAAAAACAGTCTTTTGCATATGGTTCATATGCCCAGCAATTACAACCCCAATGAAAGGAAAGTATGGGAGTATATTCATGACCATTTTAGCTAAAGCAAATACTTTCATTATTTGCCCACTTATAAAAGAGTCAGGCATTGAACAAGGTATTGTGTAATTGCAGGATCATATTAAAGAAAGGCAATTTAATTGCAATTAGTGTTAAAATAATTTATTTATGAAGTGCCAGAATATGCATTTATGTCCCATCATTCATTTACTTCCAGTCTGGTGCTGTGTGTACCCCATTAAATTGTAAAATACAAGGTCATTAACCTGCAATTCTACTTGCAATCATGTTACTAGATTGTGTTCTGTTCCTCTCTGTTTGGTATAGCATCATTTAACACTTTTGAATCATTTATCTGTAGTTATTTAATTCCTCTGTGGTCATCTAAAGATTTTTTTCACTACTAATTAAGCAGATGCGACCTGTGCTGAAGGCAGTCGGCTTTTCGTGGACATCTGTTGAGGATCCAAAATTGTCAGCCCTTTTTAGTTCTCACTAGT
Organism: Indri indri; assembly: GCA_004363605.1. Taxonomy (NCBI): domain Eukaryota; kingdom Metazoa; phylum Chordata; class Mammalia; order Primates; family Indriidae; genus Indri; species Indri indri. The sequence continues at coordinate 14,944 of RJWJ010038318.1, forward strand.
TGTTCATATTTGCTTTTTGTCATTAATGATTAAAAAAGCCCAATGCATCAAAGTATTGACCATCAAAATATTGAGGGTCTTTACATACAACACTTGTCATGTGATAAAGTACACTATG
>RJWJ010038319.1:0-15070 GCA_004363605.1 Indri indri
TTTTTAAGAAATTGCCAAACTGTCCTCTAAAGTGGCTGTACCATTTTGCACCCCAACCAGCAATGAATTAGAGTTCCTGTTGCTTCATATCCTCACCAGCATGTGGTGTTGTCACTGTTTCGGATTTTGAATATTTTAGTAGTATGTAGTGGTATTTTATCATTGTTTTGATTTGCAATTTGCTAATGATTTATGATGTTGAGCATCTTTGCATATGCTTATCTGTCACCTTTATCTTCTTTAGTGAGGTGCCTGTTCAGATCTTTTGTCCATTTTTAATCAGGTTTCTTGCTTTGATTTTTTAACTTTTCATTTTGAAATAATTTCAGACTTACTGAAACTTTTTAGAAATAGCACAAAGATTTACTTTCATCCTTTATGCATGTTCTCCCATTGTTAACTTTTTACCCTTATTATTCTCTTTACTTTGTTCTTTCTTTTCTCTAAATCTTTATGTCTCTATCTGTCTATCTGTTTCCATAACTATAAGCTTAAAAAAAGACCTTCTTGGCACAGTAGTTGGACTAACCTAACCTTCTTCACCAACCACTCCACTACCTCACCTCTTAATTTCTCTTCAAAACACTAAAATTAAGTTTCTGCCTTTCTTATAAGTAGTGATATTTAAAAGGTAAAAACATCACATTCTAATGGTCTTACACATGCAATGCACCCCAAACTGAAAGCTCATCATTCTTCCAAAACTAGTACTTTACATAGTCCACAAAATTGAAAGGTCTTCTGAACTCCTTCTTCCTTACCATCCCCATTTAATCAGTCACCAAATCTTACAGCTTATTCTTACATACCATTCTGTTTCTGTCATTTTTTTACATAATCAATGGACCTGGCATATGATCAGGGCTTAATAAATATTAAAATATATGAACTAATTTATTAAAAAAGGGCAGCTGCCAAGCCAATACTTGCTACTTCTCTTGCCTGCTTATAGCAAGTTTCCAGCCTGCATCTTTTATGTTTCTATCAGTTCCTGGACACTAACTTAGACCCTCAGGCTAAGGAGGCATCTGCTTTCTCTTGACTTACTAGCTGGTTTTTGATAGCAGACTTAGACTGTTCATAACCCATTTACCTTGACTTAGAACTTACTCATTGATTTTTTAGTTTGCAATTCTTCAACTGGCAACTTGGAGAAGTGGGTCTAGAACACCTCCAGAGTAGAGTATTCCTGGCTTATTTTAATCTTATTTTCTTCTCGTCCTTCACAGTTAACGCCCACCCCCCACTGCCCCAAATCCATTCAAGCAGAGGACCAGCCAGACCCAAAGACTTCAAACTTTCCTTGAAGTTTTCAGTGGCAGTATTTGGCCTTTAGTTATTTTAAATTTTGAGAGTTAATAAACATCTCTATTTCTGAGCTATTGCAAAGCCTGACATTTGCCATTAGCAATTTTCCCTAAGCATCTCCTTTTCCTACATTATTTCTAGACAGCTTCTTCTGCTCCTTAAAATAAAAACAGAAGCTGAGGAGGCCTATAGCCCTGGAGGATTCTCTCATTACTCACATAAGAAAGGATATGATTCAAACAGAAAATGTACAGTTGAGAAGCTAATATAAACCAAGGTTCCTGAAAACTAATCATCAGCTCTCTACTTTGTCTCTTTCTATCATAATAGTGATTACAGACACACCTACCTGGCATCTATTGGGTGCCAAGTATTGTTCTAAAGCCATCATATATAACTGTTTAATCCTCACAGTGAAACTGTGCCATGGGTATCATTACCATCTTCCCAGTCTCACAGGAAAAAGAGGCAGAATGATTGTCTAAAGTCTCACAAACCCTAAGTGACAGACCTTAGGTGTGAATCCAGGTAATGTGGTACCACATTCCACATACTTAATCATTAATCTGCACTGCATCTCCCGAAGGACATTTAGGAGATTCCACACCAACTAATTCCTTGCCAAACTCAGAGCAGGAAATTTGTGCCTGCTTTGCTTTCCTGAAAGCAAAATTCACATAGTGAGTTTTACAAAGCTAACCCAATGGCAAATGTCAGTAACATGAACAGTGTGTGATGCAAGAAATAAACACCATTCCAGGAATTCAAATGTGCTGTCTTCCCAAATAAGATTATTATGAGCCTGAGACAGATTTCTGGCTTGTGTTTCTCTTCAGTTACCCAGTAGAGATATTTTGGAACATAATCCTTGAAATGATTTGGGAAGGCAGTACAGGAGAGTTGAGCAGAAAGAGACCTTGCCTCCCCCAGGGAATGGTGGGATGGTGCAGGCTCTCTCCAAATCCTTGCCTCATGCCTGACAGTAGGGGCTGAGCACAAACAAAATAGACATGTGAAACCCAACTGACATTAAGGGTTTCAGCTTCATGGACCAATCCTTCCTCTAAAATTCAAACTGGAATACTCTGGGATCCCATCCTGTGTGATTACAGAAAGTAACTGCATAGCTAGACTGTAGCGGTTATAAAATCCACTGAAGACATAAGGAGAATGTGAAGAAATTACATTGCAGAAAGAAAAATATAAAACATCATGCCGTATACCACAGAAGGTTCCATATAGTTTTTACAGGGAGGGAGTTCAACTTGCTGGCTACAGCCTTAGTTTCCAGACCGACACAGTTCATTCATTCGACAGATTTTTTTTTTTTTTTTTTTTTTTTTGTTCTTGTGCTGGACATTGTGCACACAGTGTGGGAAAAAGGTAGTCTCTGTTCACAAGGAGCTTACAAATTAGAGAATGTTTTAATTGTACTTCAATTTAGTACTAACTGTCTCAAACTCTCCTTTCCAGACCAAGCCATGGACCTTAACTTTACAAACCCAAAGTTCCTTAAAAGCGTTTTACCTAACTAAAGACCAACCTTCACCCAGAGATAAATCTTATCTGTTGTAGCAGCTGAACAAATCCTTTACTAAGAAATCAGAATTACCCAGGATGGAACCAGGACTTGCTACATAGCAAGGGGAAGAACTAAGGAATAAAAGATAAAAAGATGGTAGATAATACCAGTGTTCTAAAATATTATAAGAAAAAGACTTTACATTAAAGTAATAAAAATACTAAAGCTATATTGAACAAAAGTAAAAAGAATAAATTAATTTAAACATTGGGATAAATATATAAGGCACTTTATTTTTATAAAGATAAAGCGAAGAAGTCTTAAAAGCTAATAAAAATGAAGATAAAAAGAAAACTATGTTAAGAAGAATAAGTAGAAACCAATAATAAGAGAAATAAAACAAATATGCAAATGACAAGAGATACACAGGGCCACAAAGCACAGAGGTGGCAAAAGATGAAAAGGGCAGCTTAAAGAAACACAAAGTACGCTAAAGCAATATTTTAAGACCACATAGACAAGCCAAGCTAGGGCTTTTAAAAATAAAATTCTAAAAATGTGAATGAGATGAACAAAGTAGGCAAGTTACCTGAGTGTTTAATGTAGGTCTCTGATCCTTCACAGCCTGCATAGCTTGGGTTTCCTTATCCAGTACTCAAGGCTGGAGAACAAAGGGGTAATATTAAGACCCTTGTTTTCTTTTCTGAAGCTTCTAGTATCTGGTTAACCTCCAAAATCTTACCAGAGAAACAGCACATAATAATAGTAATATTTATCCTTTATTGACTACTAACTGTGCCAAATATTTTTACATCTGTTATCTTTAATCACTCCCAAATACCGCAAATAAGATGTATCATTTCCTCATTTTGCAGATGTTCGCCAAAGGTTGAAGAGTTTAGCATTACTCAGAGCCAAAGAAATTGTCGTAGCGGAACTGGAATTAAAACTTGAGTTTCTCTGATTCTAGTGTGTATCTTCTTTCCATAAACACATCTTGAATTTGGTTAGTCATAGGAAGGCATCTTTCTCAAGCAGCAGTACCCAGTACTTACCATGTCACCCAGTGAGCACCTACAGTTCAAACTGAATTGACAAGTTTCCTGCTAGCTTTGTATTCCAATGAAACTGTTCTTCATAGCACTTATGCACACACACACACACACACACACACACACATGCACACACATGGAAAATTAAAATTTGAAAATCAATCAAACATGTTTAAGAACACAAAGAAGTGTCTAAGGATGAGGGCAAATTAAAATAAAAAAATAAAATGCATAAATAGGTAATGCAAAGTGAGTATGTCAGTCAGGATGGGCTGATGGTCAAATAATGTTGCAGTAACAAGGAAAATTAAATTTATTTCTTGCTCACTTGAAGCCTGTTATGGATTCAAGTGACTCTCCAGGGTAGCTGTCTTTGGTGTGTTTCTTAATAACCCAAGATGCTTTCAGCGTTTGGCATCTCCTTCTCAAAATGTGTTTTCACAATTTCAGAGAAAAAGAGTGCTGTTTGTTCTTGCACTGTCTGCTTAAATATCTCCTCACAGATATGGCGTATATCACTTCCCTTTCAACTCCGTTGGTTTTCCAGTGTGCCTAGAAGAAGAGGAGAAACAAATATGGGTAACAATAGAGGTGTCTCCTACACAGAGAACAGAGAGAGAGGAGGGAGGCAGGAAGGGAGAGGGCAAAGAGAGGGAGAGAAAGGGGAGAGAGAGAGAGAATATTAGAGTACAAAATAACATATGAAAAAAACCCAAAGCAATGGAGTGCAGTTTTCTGGTTACACAACGGTTTGATAATTGTTTTGCTATCTTTTCTTAGGTTCTGAATGTTAGAAAATATTCTACCATCTTTCAAGGAAAAACACATAAAGCCTCCATTGTCAGAGCTGAAACAGCTCACAAAATGTTAACCCACATCCTCCATTAATCTTTGAGATGTCGTTCCATCCCTGAAGGCTTCTGTAGGAGTTGAAAGGGTGGATGAATAAGGGTGAAGGGACTGAAAATGACAGCAAAGCAAATAGTATTTATTACAAGAGCAAATTGCTTCTCTGATTATTTCCTACTTTTTTTCACCTTTGTAAAGAAAAATGTTGATGACATTTATATACTTTAAGATCACAAAGGCATGTACTCTTGTCTGCTTGTATTTATAACAGCACTAATCATTCTGTCACTGCTTAGAAAATAAAAAAAAAAAAACCACAATTTTACCACTTTTAACTTGAGCCACATTTCTTTCATTCTACAGACTATAGTTTCAAAAAGAATTATTGCTGGAAATAAGAACTATTGCTGGAAGAAGCCTGAGGAAACAACATGGTTTCAGCTCAGTTGAGGACTTTGTGTTCCTCTCGGTTGTACCCCAGAGCTAATATAATCTAGGTTAGATTATAAATTGAATTGCCTTTCCAGATTTTCATATAGTTGTAGCAGGTTACTGAAGAACATAGATTCATAGAGGTAAAAATATGAGAGAACTAATTTTTTTCCATTAACTGTTCTCAATAGTTACTATGTTGTAAATTCTTTTTTCTGTCAGAGTTAGTAAGTTTTCCAGGCACTTTTGCTTATTATACCTTGCTTCAATCAAGTCTACAACCTCAATATCATATGGATTCAAACTATTTTCCCCTCTACCATCCCCTGAGGTTGGAGAGACTTAAGTACCCTGGCTGTGGAATATTCTTACTGGACTTCCTAAATTCTCCAAGAGCTCTCACTCTTCTAGGCTTGAGATAAAGTGATCAGAGAAAAGTGGCAAGTATCTCCTCACTTATCTGCATGACTACATAATCCTCTTCTTATTGGTTCTGGCCATTTGTCTGACTGTCACTGATTCGCCGTTTGTGCCTTTTGGAGGTATTCAAAATCTAACTCTTGAGGGGTAGTTGAATATGTGGATTCTTTGTAGGTTCTTCACTACGGAGTTTTCTGATGTGCATGATCCAGGGTTGTCTCCACCTTTCCCCCTTAAAGCCTAAAACCGTTGATCCACCCCAGAGATCCTTGTGGCTGGTTACCCTGCAGTTTACCAGTGGGAATCTCTACTGGGTGAAGTGCTTGAAGCTCAGCCACCTTTTTAGTTGTCCATTCTATCCCTAGGCGGGTTGAGCAGAAGAATGGTCCTTCGCACTGCCCCCGCCCCAACCCTCTGCCCCCGCCAAAGATTTCCATGTCCTAATTCCTGGAACCTGTGAATATGTTATGCCCCACAAGGACCCTTAAAAGTGGTAGAGGGAAGCAGAAAAGTAAGTCAGATTGACATGATGTGAAGCAGACACTACCAGCTGCTGCTGGCTTTGAAGGTGGAAGAAGAGGGTCACTAGCCAAGGATGTGGGTGGCCCCCTAGAAGCTGGAAAAAGCAAAGGAATGGATCGTTTCCTAGAGCATCCAGAAGGGAAGGCAGTTCTACTGACACCTTGACTTTAGCCTAGTGAGACCCATGCCAGACTTCTGATCTATCAAAATGTAAAATAATAAATTTGTGTTGTTTTAAGCCACTAATTTTATGGTAATCTGCTCTGGCAGCTATAGAAAACTGACACACTAGACAACCCTTGTACCTTTGCGGTGCCCAGTGCTGCTGGCTGCTCCACTTGGCTGCCTGTTCTTTCAGTCTCGTGCTTACTTTCCCCGACGCAGGCAGGCAAAGGTGCAGACTAGCAATTCTACAACACAAGCAGATGTCTGAGCAGGGGACAGAATGCCACCTCTCGCTAAAAATTTTGAAGGCATCGCTCTATTTTATTCTCTATTTTCTTGCGCATGTTGTTACCTCCAAAGCCATTCAGATTCCCGATATCCTCTGTCTCACTCCCTCTCTCCCTCCTCCTTCCCTCACTCTCCCCCTTCTCTCTCCCTCACTCCTGGCGCTAAGTTAGATCTTACAATCTGTACATTTTTATGCTTCAGTCTGTAAAATATTTTTGAAGTATTTCCTTGATAATTTCCTCCATCCCATTTTCTTTCATCCCCGTGAATTCTCATTATGTGAATATTAGACCTTGCAGATTGACCCTCTAATTTTTTTTTTCCGATTTCTTTTTTTTTTTCTTCTTTGTTTCCCAGGAAATTTTTCTCAACTCTCTTCCAACACATGTTTTGAGTTTATAGTTTCTCTTACCATAGTTTTAATTTTCAAGAGTTCTTTTTGTTCTCCGAATGTACTTTAAAAATAGGATCCTATTCTTATTCCAGGAATGGTGCCTTTCACCATCTATTTTGCCCTCCCCAAAGACTGAAACTGCTCTGCTAGGTCAGGGAAGGGATAGTAATCTGAATGAGTGAAGAATGGAAAGATCTAGGATTCCAGCTTCTTCTTGATGAGATTTTGTGGTAATCCATTCCCTTTTTAATTTTAATTTTATTTTATTGTGGTAAAAGCACTTACATGAGGTCTACCCTCTTAACAAATTTTTAAGCGTACAGTGCTGTTGACTATGGGTGCAAGGTTGTACAGTAGATCTCTAGAGCTTTTCATCTTACTTAACTGAAAATTTATTGCCATTGATTAATAACAACCCATTTCTCCCTCCACTCAGCCCCCAGGAACCACCATTCCACTTCTTTTCTCTATCAATCTGGCTATTTTAAATACTTCCCATAAGTGGAATCATGCAATATTTGTCTTTCTATGACTGACTGACTTCATAAGCATAAGCATAATACCCTTAAGTTTCATCCATGTTGTTGCATATTGCAGATGTTCCTTTTTTAAAGGCTGAATAATATTCCACTGTATGTGTACCACATTTTCTTTATCCATTTATCTGTCCATAGACATTTGGTTTGTGTCCGTATCTTGCCTATTATGAATTATGCTGCCATGAACATGGCAGTGCTAATATCTCTTCAAGATCCTAATTTCAATTATTTGGGATAAATATCCAGAAATGTAATTTTTGGATCATATGGTAGGTCTATTTCAAATATTTTGAAGCACTTCCATACTGTTTTCCATAGTGGCTGCGCCATTTTTATTCTGACTGACGGTGTGCAAGAATTCCCTTTTCTCCATGTTCCCTCCAATACTCATCTATAGATTTTGTTTTGTACAGTACCATCCAGGTAGTTGTGAGATGATATCTCGTTGTGGTTTTGATTTTCATTTTCCTGATGATTAGTAATGTTGGGCATTTTTCATACACTTTTTGGCCATTTGTATATCTTTTTTTGCATAAAAGTCTATTCAGGTTTTTCGGCCATTTTTTTAAATTCAGTTATTAGTTGTAGAGATAATCTTTTGCTTTTTGAATCATCTTTCCCCTTGTTTCCAAAAGCACCTGGTGCTACCTGTTAGTAAAGAATTTTCAAGGATTTGTAGTGTAAAGGAGGTGGCTGATTGGCTTTCACCACTGCCACTTTAGAATTCAACACTCTCAGGATAGGTAGATCAGTTAACATTATCCTGATCTTCAATTCTGATTTTTCTTTATTTGTACACTTTTGCAATGATTTCTATGTGTTTTTCTGTCCTGGTGATATCATTTTTAAAAAATATTTTCCTAGTAACTGTTGTTGAAATAGGGCTTCTATGAGGCGTAGGGATAAATTTTTGTGTTTAATCTACCATAGTTAATATCTTTAACTGGATGGCACCACACATGTTTAGAAATGATTCATTTAGAATCATTCTCCCCACACTAATCACTTGGCTTTGGAAAAGAAAGGCATGTACAAAGAAAGAAAACCTTTTCAACACAAACACCACATGACCTGGAGAACTGACCGCTGTCTACCTTTCCCCAGTTAGTGGTCCCAGAAAGGGTTTTATACCCTCCTATTGTTAAGGATCTCACCCAATTTTGTTTTAAGGAGACTCTTTTTAGAATGCAGCATTTAATCTTTGGCATTGAACTTTAGCTAAAGTTCTGAGATAAGAAAAATTCCATTCAATATCCTATTATATGCTAAACTGAACTGGCTATTATTTATTAATATCTCCTAAGAAAAGTGTTTTATTCTCCTAGTTAAATTATAGAGTTTTTCTGAGAGATCAGTTGATGATAGTTGTTTTGTCCATATTTTTCTTTACCTGTGCCTTTTGATTGTCTATATCTTTGTCCTCAAACATAAGAGTACAAACAGATTTGGTGTTTTTGCCCCTACAAGTTTATGCCTGTTTTCAAATGTTAATTATTCAGAGCTAAGAAAGAATGTATATATCTTCAAATAAATACACTCTTAGGTATATTTCATAACATATGGTTCTGTGAGATAAACAATGAAATATTAAATTAGGATTTATAGGAAAAATATTTACATAAGATCATCAATAAAATAGATCACGTGTATATTTTGGAGGATTTTAATTTTCATTTCTTGTACTTTTTATATTTAATTTTTTATATTTTTTATATTTAACACTCACACACATCATACATTCTCAGGAGACAGGGTTAAACGATATCATAACCAATGATTTATAGTTTTGTAACATCACTTCCCTTTTTAATGGTCTCTGATTCTATTTAAGGAACTTGCTTTGGAACTACATCTGTTTCCAGAAAAATCATTTACATTCCTTGTCATTGTTCTTTTCTTTTGTATCATTCTGAAGTAAATTAAAATATGAATTTATTTTTCTATGAAAAATAGAATTGTTGATCTATTAATTTTTCCATAACAGGGTCTTCTATTTTTTTTTAATTCCCCTACATTTTTTCCTAACAGGATAGTATTGTTAGATGTTTCTCAATGACAAGATTATGCAAAAGACAACTCCATTGCTTCTGTGTCTAGTGCTTAGGGCTAATTTTGACCACCACTTTTGGTCTTACAAGCTTACTGTCGGTGTGATGTTGACAGAAGAGAATTTTCTTCACCTATGTATCTTGCAATGTCTGTTACTAATATTTTACAATACCATTTTCTGCAAAAATTAAAAAGATAGAGCTGTAATTTCTGGAAGATAATAACATCACAGCAAAAGAAAATAAAATTGTGCTGTACTGCATAAATTGATCATTTATATTGGGTTGCTTACTTAGCAAGGTGAAGCTTCAATCTTTGTTTAGGGTGATGATGGCTATTTTTTGTAGACAGCCAATCAGGAATGCAACATAACGAGAGTAAGTGCTGGCTTTGCCTGAAATTGAGTCATTCTGTCAGAGCCAAAGGAAAGAATGAACTCTAGCAGAGTGATGTCATTTAATGAAAGTTTTCTTTAAGTGCAGTAGGCAGGATGATATAGCTTAAACACTATGTGGGCTTTGCAACACAGAGACCCAGCTGGACTGTGGCTCTGTTATTTGCTTGCTATGTGAGCTTCAGCAATTTATCTAAACCTAAGTTGCCTCCTTGGTAAACGAGGATAGTATTAATATTATTTATTTTACAGGATTCTGATGAGCACTAAATGACATAACATTTGTGAATGTCCTTTATAAGTTTTAAAGTTTCATGAAAATCCAAGTGGTGTGATTACTTAATGCTTTCTATAGCTGAAGGGAGGATTAGACTGTATTATAGGATTATCTAACACAGTCCCCAACATAGCATATGCTCAATAAATGACAGCTCCTTTTCTTATCCCAGCAATAAAAATGCTCCAACAGTAATGATCAATTATAAGACACCATACAGATTCCAGCACAACAAAAACTTTTGGGGGAGGTAAAATAATTATAGGCAATATTCTAAAGTCCATACAATCTAACTTTCCAAGAATTAGCATTGGCGTAGAAAGAATAGCAACTATATTCAAATGGGACATATGATGGAAGTGATTTCTTCTTTTCCCCAAAATAAAACTAAATAAGCTAGTAGGTTCTGCTTTCTGCTGCCAAACTTCCCTGATTCGGCATTATATTTCATTATGTTTAAAATATGTTTTTAAAATTGACATTAAGAGCAATATTTCTGTTTATAGAACAATACAAATATAGAAAAATTAGAAAAAACAAGAACCATAAAGGAAAAAAATAATCTACAGAAAAGAACACCACTTAGCAATAGACATTGTTACATTTTTAGACTGTATATTTCCTTCTGTCTTTATACTGTATATCCACATAGCAACATATGTGTGTGTCTGTGTATGTGTTTAAACATTCTTTTATTGCATGGAATATGCAGGGTTTTATGGATTTATAGCCTGATTTCCTTTAACATACTTCTTATCAGTTTTAAAATTTATGAGAGAGAACTCAATTTGAAGTTCCTTAAAGTATATAGCATGTGGTTAGTCATCTTTGCTACTGTCCAGTTTTAATATAAGATTGACGTGCAAAGGAAGTCACACCGAGAGTGAAGAAGCCTGACAGACCAGCCAGCACTCACTTCTCAGAGTAGGTTAATTGTGCTGGTTTAGTGCAGTATCTGATCTAATCTTCACTGCAACCGATTAAGGCTAATTTTCATTTTACCCAAGAGAAAACTGAAGAAAGTACATACTTTTCATTCCTTCTTTCTCTCTTTCCTCATAAAAACAGTATTTTATTTTTAAAAGTCCCATAAACCTGTCACTCTGTCATAAAACACAATAATAAAATCAACCAAAACACCCACAGGGGAAAAAAAAAAAAAAAGCCTAGTATAGTATTTTTTTAATTCCCTTGCCAAAGCTTTTTAAAACATATACATGATTTTATAGAGTTGCCATCATGGTGCAAGTATTAATACAATCTTACATTATATCTCTTTTTCTTCTTTGTAATTCACTTAAACATCTTTTGAATTCATATTTTCTTTAAATTCACATAAAAATACAGACTTTTGTACTTTACAATCCAGTCTTAACAACTACGATGTAATGTTTGCATGATATTCTGTCAGGTGACTAAATCACAATTTTATTAAACATTTCCCTATTGTGAATTTTTAATTGATTGCTCCCAATTTTTACGGTATCAATAATGTTGCAGTGGTGGTCCACCTGTGTAAAGTTATCTTTATTTTTTTTTTCTCCTGAGGATAAATTAATAGAAACAAAATTAAGACTGAAGAGCATGGTCATTTTTATAGGATTGTATTGTGAAAAGATGCCTATAAAAGGCCTTTTCTGTGAGTAGACCAGATAAAAATATATATACATACAAACTGAGAGAAATGTAAATTATCCTCTGAGACTAGAGAACAATTGCTTTTGTCTTGATTTCTTCCAAAGACCTACAAACCAAGATGATTACTTTTTATGGAATGATACCAATCAAAAGTGTGGGCAGGAGGAATGGTGGAAGTTTGGGGAATTCTCCCTGTGGGTGGAATGAAAGTAGAAGATGGAGCTTCCACCTGTCTAGTATGCAGCCCCCCAGAAGGAAAGAAAAAGTTACTAGAATGTAGAATCTTTCTGGAATTACAAAAAATTTGGAATTTCCCCTTGTTTTCAATCATTACATGTTGTCAATTTTTCTTAGTAAATTTTCAGTACAATACTTAAAATTAATAAGGATGCATTTATGATTGGGAGCAACAAGAACGGAAACAAGCAGGGGACTGGGCTACTACTCTTCAGACACCACTAGGGAAGCACAGCTTAATGGCCGGCTGCTTGGTGAGCTGAGTTGGCTGATCCTGTCTCATGTGTGAGCCTAGCTCTAGTGCCTCAGTCAAGGGTATTGAGAGCTCTCTTGAACAAATAGCCAAATATGGTAATCTACCTAAATGGTATTTTGATATTTGGTGAAGCCAAAATCCATTAAAAATATTTTTTCTGCATTCACCTGAGTGTTCTTCACTTAATGGTTAAGTTATCATATCTCTATCTTTGTGAGATTTCTTGGCAGAAGGAATATATATAAAGTAATATTTAGCATTGGGAATATAAATAAATATAATCACGGTATATCTCTAACCCAGTTAACACACACAAAAAGGCCTAGCATCTAATAAAAAACTACCAGAAGATTGAGTAAAAGATGTTCACATAGCCATTGTCAATTCAAATCAAAATATTTATTAAGCACTTCCTTTGTACATTGTACTAGACACCATGTGAATGGGAGGAGAAGGGAGGTACCAAGAAGCACGAGAGATGTTTGTGCCTTTCCTGAAGGCTCTAATTTAACAAATACTGGTTGAAATCAGCCAGTTGGACATTAGGTGAAACATACATTGCATATGTGTGCATCCATTACATTTTTGCTCTCTATAAATTTAGTGTGGGAATGTGGAGTCTTTAGTGCAAACATGCATATATATAAGCAATTCAGACCATTTGTAGCTTTGGCTGTTATATCCTCATAATGCTTTTGTTTAAATTTTTTTTCAGAAGTGGTTGTTGGATATACCCAAGAGTGTGCTCTATATTATGGAATTGGGTTTTTGATTAAGAATTATAGGCCCTCTGTTATCCTGTCTGATGTGTTGATCTGTTTAAGCTGCCAGTCAGGCTAGATGAGTTGCAAAGTGCAATGAAGCAGGCCTACATTGTGGGTGAATAAGAACAAGTTTAAATGTGTGTTGAAATGATTTTAGAACAAATTTCACAATGCTAATTGTGCTTCGAAGTAATCTCTCTCATGAGTCAAATCTAACCAAGGAAGTGAATGTCATATATCTATTTTATAAAACAAATGTAAACTAGATCAAAATATATTACTAAAACATGGAGTAATACTACATAAAATATGTATAAACATTTCTGATAATTACATATATGTTAGAGCACATCATATAAAATGTTTATGATTATCATTATCATATTTTTCATAAATATGAGAAATTAGACAGAAAATACATAATAATACTGTAATACTCACTCAATTTCGTAAATGAATATAGGTCTATATTTGTAATATGTATTTCCTTAAGCAAGATGCAAAGAAGACATTAGGCATTTTGTATATGCAGAGGGAACGATAGTGATATCTGAAATTTTGGTTGTTGCATGTCACTATATTTTTTATACAGATAATGGTGGGAAACCCCATATAATAAGACTATATTTTATAAAGTAGCTGTTATTTTGTTAAAATTTACTTGTGTCTTAATTTAATATTCATTAAAAATTTTATTATAAAATTATTGTCTAAAATATCTGTTGAAAATGGATATTCCCATTCTAAAAATAACAGGCAGTATTTCAACTATAACACATTTTAAATATGATTTAGTTTAATAGGTTCTATCACGTAGTGCTTTGTTTTTCTAAGCAATGCCATATATACTTGACTTAATCAGAAAGTATATGACATTCAATGTCAATTACCCCTAAAGTTAAGTCCCCAGTTTATTTTTGAATTTGTTATCATTGAGGCTTTAATTACTCAGAATGAAGTAGAAATGGAATGAAAAAAACTAAGCACTGGTGGAGCCACCCTATGCTGAAAGTGCGTTTTCTGGCGTCTGTCAATTATGACTTACACTGCCTTGCTTTGCTCATGAGGAAAACTGAACAACATGCCAAATATGGCAATAATCCAATGTGGATTGGGAAATCACTGCAATGTTGAAATTCTTTACACCTTCTGTATCAGCCTACAGAGTATCTCACAAAATGAGAAAGTAAGTTATTAAGCCATAATTTAGTGGCATTTTATAACTTCAAACATAAAATTCATACTCGTGCTTTTTGATTACTAAATTAGATATATCAGACTCTTAAAATTATTATAATATAGAGGAAGGAGAGGAGGCATTGTTATTGATTCTCTGCACAAATGGGGGAAAGTTAGTAAAGGGAAAAAATTCTGAAATGTTCAGCAATCACAGCTTACAATCTGTGTTAGTGATCTGTTACTGCATAACCAACTACCCCAAAATCTATCAGCTTAAATTAACTAACATCATTGTCTCACATAGTTTCCGAAGATTAGGAATCCAGAATTGGCTTTGCTGAGTGATTCTGGCTCAGGGTCTTTCACGGGGTTGCAGTCAAGCTGTTGGCCAGGGAGACTTCAGTCTCTGAAGACTCGAGTGGGGCTGGAGGATCTGCTTCCAAGTTCATTCACATGGCTGTTGGCAGTAGGCGTTCGTGCCTCACCATGTGCTGCTCATCACATGACTTCCACCAGTGCAAGTGGTCCAAAACGAATGCTGTAGACTTTTATAAAGTAACGTCAGGAATGGCACTCTTTCACTTCTACCATAGTCTTTCGGTCTTTTGATCAGACAGACAAACCCTGGTACAATGTGAGAAGCAACTACACAAGGATGAGAATACCAGCAGCAAGGTTCATTGGGAGTCATCTTGGAGGGTGACTACCAATTCCTTCCTTCCTTCCTTCCTTCCTTCCTTCCTTCCTTCCTTCCTTCCTTCCTTCCTTCCTTCCTTCCTTCCTTC
>RJWJ010038320.1:0-15071 GCA_004363605.1 Indri indri
GATAAATAAAATGTGGTATATCCATACATTAGAATATTATTTGGTAATAAAAAGGAATCTGGTACTGGTGCCTGCTACAACATGGATGGACCTTGAAAACATTACGCTAAGTGAAAGAATCCAGTGATAAAAGACCACACGTTGTATGATTTCATTTATATGAAATGTCCAGAACAGGCAAATCCATAGAGACAAAAAGCAGTGGTTGCCAGGAGCTGGGGGTGCAGGGGGATGGAAAGTGACAGCTGATGGGTACAGAGCTTCTTACCAGGGGTATGAAAATGTTCTGAAATTAGATAGTGGTGATGGTAGCACAACTTTGTGAATACGTAAATTACATCCCAATAAAACTGGGTTTTTTTAAGAAAAAAGATCATCAAGTGGAGTGCTGAGTAGGCATGACACTTCGGGAGTTTAACACCCTATAATTATAACCCTGCTAAGTGCGTTGAAAGCAAATATTTTAGGTTTGGAAAAACCACACACCTGACATACACTTTTCTCTGCTAGAGGCCATTGTTCATCATTTCCAAGTGGTTCACACCCCTTCGCTCTGATCTCTTATTTTATTGAAGAAAGATCAGTTGAAAGGATGGAAACAGGTAAGTGTCTGTGGGTTCTCTTGTAAAATATCGAGAAAACAGTGACTATGACCGTGTGACTCGCTGCTGAGCTCATCCTCAGCTTTGGCGAGGGCAGAGAGCCACGTACTTGGGGAAATGAGGGCAGGCACAACAGAGTTAGGGATAAGCGCAATTTGGCTACAGAGAAGCCGTGCACACTCATACTTTGGACAGAGTGTGCACTCTCAGCATTCCCAGAGCCAGCTACAGAGCACTCCAGGTGAAGCGATCCTCCCTACAGGAACACAAACAGTTCTAGAGAGATTTAAATCGTAAGCAACTGGTGCTAGGGAAAAGCTTCTGCCAAACACCAAGATTTAACTGTGGTCTGGTATGTGCACAAAAGACAATAAAATTTAGCTTATTATGCTAAGAAAATCTTGGAGCAAACTGAAATAACAAGAGTAAATGAAGCCTCTCTGCCGCTTTGATAGAAACTGTGATGTCTTTAAGCATTAAATACTATTTTAGGCATTTTTGTTTTGTTTTGTTTTGTTTTGGTCAATAACATCTTAAATAGACCTTAAAATGGTTTTAGATGATTGGCTAGAGGTAACACAATGCACTGGCTGAAGTCAAGGGTTTAAAAAACGCTAGCACTTCTTTTTCCTACCTATAACTTTGGGCAACTTACTAAGCCTCAGTTTCTTCATTTGTAACACGGGCATAACAATAGCACTGGCATCATAGGGCTAGCGAGAGCATTAAAGGAGGTACAGGCAGGTGAAGTGTTTCACCCGGTCCTGGCATACAGTGAGCACTCCAGACGTGAGCCCTCGGGAGGGGCAGTTCTCTTTCACTGCAGCAGGGACGTGACGGTCAGGGGAGGGGCCCCCTCCCAGGGGCTCTTGCCCTTGGAGTCCCAGTCTCAGGTCTGTCCTCTTCCTCCTGGGCTCGGGGGACAGCGCATCGCACTCACCAGGAGCTTCCTTCTGTTCTTTCCACAAATCACCTTCTCCTTCCAATCCCACCATTTCTCTCAATGGCAACTTCATTTATCCTCCATATTCATTGTTTCATATTTAAACCTTGAAGGTAGCGTTAAGTCTCTAATTCTTGCCAACTCTTCCTTCCAAATTGTCTTTGCTCTGTGACTGTCATGGTGTTCTATGGCCATCCCCACAACCTAAGCCAATCGTGGTCTCTGATGAACCTCCTAACACACACGTCTCTCTCCGGGTACAATACCCTGTTACATATCGGGTCCAACTCAAATATCGATCCTGACTTAAGGCCGAATCATTTTGCCTGTTCAGTTTTCTCTTCTGCTGTTGTTCAATATAAATCGCTTGCTTCGTTTTTAAAAACTGTATTATGCAACTAATAAATCTTCATCCCTTACTTTTCTTCAAACTAATTTCCTTATTCTCTGTCACAAACACTAGGCTTTGTGTAGCTCTAGTTGTTTTTATTTAAATTCTATTTTTTTAATTACCAGACAGTAAAATTCACGTTTTTCTTTAGTGTGCAGTTCAGTAACTGTTGAAGCACATAGAGATTCGCGAGATCACCACCCCCGTCAAGACGGTGCAGAACAGCTCCGTCAGCCCCGGACTCCCTTTACGGTGCTGTCCCTTCACTGCCATCCCTTCCTTCCTCCGCAACCCCTGACAACCTGGCCTCACTTTTGTTTATGCTGATCTGCCTACCCAGGATGTGCATACGCCTCCTCTCCGCCAAATTACATAGTAGTCATCTTTCAAGGTATCACGCAGAATCCCCATCACCAAAAAACTATCTCTGTGCCCAGCTACTGTCCAGTCTATCCAGCTATTCATCAGTTTATTTATCCATCCATGTATTCAAGGACATTCATTAAGTATTTTTATGTAACAGAGACACAATGTTACGTGTTGAGAATACAAAGATGGGTTAAAACAGCCTCCCGCCCCGCAGAAGGCCACAGAGGGTGGTAATGAGCGAGGGCTGGTCAACGTGCTGCGTGCAGCGGGAATGGCGTGTGCACAGGGCAGGGCGATAGCCCCGGAGAGGGAATGGCCAGTCCTGTCAGGGCAGGCAGGGAATCCAAAAAGCCTTCAGATGGGACCACGTTTAAACTACATTCAGAGACAACAGATGTCCTACAAAGAAAGAGCAGTACATGGGCCACAGGAGCAGATTCAGGTTTACGGGGCCTGAAGCTAATGCAATTTGGGGTCCTTTATTAAAAAGAATGCAACATTATAAATAAATAGTCAGGAAAAATTACAAATTTTCAAAAGCTGATAAATATTATGAGCATCACAAATTCCAGAAGAGCAATATATTATTGTTGTTACTAGTGGGTGAACTCCTGAAAGACCTTTGTGATAATTCCCCGCCCCACCCCTACATTTTGGCATCCTATTCTTTGACCGATTCTGTAACATCATTTTCTGTAGAGAGATTGGGAAGACAATTCAGTCTTTTATTTCCCATGGGTAAGAAAAAAATCTGTTTTTTGTTGTCAATGGCTTTAGAAGTTTCTTTTGGTTTCTTTTGGTCATACCTCATTGGTAACTTCCTCTGCAGTTTCGTGATCAGGCAGTAATTCCTGTCCACAGTAAAGCCCTAAGAGACCCTGGATTGAGGGTGGGAGCATGAGGTATCCCTGGCGCCGGGGTCATAGTGGCCCCCAAGCAGTGAGGGAGCAGCACCTAGTTCAGATCTTCTCCTTGGGGGTCAAAGATAGGGTCTGGATGCCCATTGAGGTCTCCAAGGCAGGTTGGCACTGAGGTCTGGGCAGATAGGGCGGGGTGCTGGCAGACCACTGGCCTTGCCTGCAGCTTCAGGACTAGGTGCAACAGTGCTCCTTTGACTCTGGATCCTTATGGGGCTTCTGCTTCCTCCCTGAGTCCTGGAGAACATGCCAAGCCTTGGAAGGTACACCTGCCAATGAGGGTCCCTGAAGCACGAGCCTCACAGCATCATGGTAAATCTGCCACTGTGCAAAGCAGGTGTATTTGAAATAGCAGGGCGTATTCAGAGAAGGACAAATTGTCTAGCATTGCTGGAAGAATGCTGAGAAGTTCAAATTGAATTCTGCAGGCAAGGAGGAGCAAGGAAGGTTCTCAATCATGTAAATCAGATGGTCAGATTTCTTTTAAATAAAGGCAATCGGGTGAAAGTTGCAGGATGGGTTAGGAGAAAAAGTCTCAAGAATGTGATTGTAATGGTCCAGGAAAGGATTGACAAGGACCAGAACAAACGCAGTAGCAGTAGAGCTGGAAATGTATTAATAATAGTGAGAATGATGTCATGCACATTAATAAAAACTAATATTTACTGAGCACTCCTATGAGTCAAGCACTGTGCCAAGTGGTTTTAGGTGTCTTGACTTATTTAATCCTCACAGATCCTCAGAAAACAGATGAGGAAAAGGAGACTTTCAGAGGTTAAGTAACTTGTATGAGGTCAGCAAGTGACTGGGATTGGAACTGGAATGGTCTATTTCCAGAGCCACAGAAAAATGATGACAGATTAGATTTGGGGGTGGAGGGAGACAAAAAGACATGATGGAAAGTGAAGAATTTAAGGAGGATAAGATGCCATAAACTCAATCAGAAAATATTTTTCCCTTCTTTAATTCTTATAGCAAATAATTTATATTGTTCTCTGGATATTTCACAGGTGAATACATTTGTCTGTCCAGCCAGAACATAAACTTCCTGAGTACAGGAGTCCTTATGTCTTACTTATCTATGTATCATATACTCAGTCAGCAATTCCTGGGCATCTACTGCCAGCCAGGCCCTGGGCTAGGCACCAGGAATGGAAAGCTGAAGACCAAATGCTTTCCCTGACCTTAGAGATTTATAGCCCAGTGGGAGTGATAAAGGATTTTGATGTGCTATCACGGTGCGACCCTAGGAGATTTTTTCTCCTAACCCATGTGTAAGAGCTCATCTAGATCCAACGGAGGAGGTCAGGAAAGGATTTACCATCAGTGGTACTTGAGCTAGGGATTAGCGCCTACATAGGTGGTCACTAGATGAATAAATTGTAGAAGGGCCTTCCAGCCTAAAGAAACCACATGTGCACAGGCCAGAGATGTTAGGTGTTTTTGGTAAAAGACAAGGGGGAGAGTGAACAAGACAAGAAACACCATAAGACGGGGTGTGGTTGGAGATGAATAACAAGTAATTCTGAAAGATACCATTAGTGACCAGCTTGTACTTACCTGGCTGGCTGAGAATGACGTGTGGGATGATGGAACCTGAGTGTTGAGAATAGAATCAAGATGTGCCTGCCTCCGGTAGATTGCAATTCCTTATACGTGTGCCCTTTTCAATGTGTTCCCATGAAGAGGTGCAGTCAATTTCCTCATCACTTGACTCTGGGTTTGGCCATAGAACCAGCTTTAGCAAATGGGTCATTAGCAAATGTTATGCAAACAGAAGCTTGAAAACTGCTTGCACATTGGGGTTTGCCATCTCTCACTGTTCTCTGGAAACTTTCCACTACTGTGTGAAAAAGCCTGGGCTAGCCTTCTGAAGGATGAGGGACCTGTCGGGTAGAGGCTCCATCCCAGCCATTCCTAAATCATCCAGACATACGCGAGTGATGCCAACGCAAATCATCTGGCATCAGCTAAGCTGGCCTAGATAAGAAATGCCCACGAAACCCACAGAATAGTGAGAAACAATACATTTTTATTGCCTTAACTCACTAAATTTTGGGGTGGTTTGTTAACATAGCAAAAGCTAACTGATACACTAGCTCTATTTACCCTTTTCATCATTATCACAATCAGAATCATGAACATCAGATAGCAACTATTAACATGGATTCTTTCCTTAGATTTTGGGAGGGTAAACCAGTGTGTCTTCATGGTTAGAAGAAAATAATCTTCCAAACCTGGATGCCAAACTTTTTACTATTTAATTCTAGGATTCCAATGCCCTTATAATTGTGAGTAGGCACAAGACTTTGTGGACTACTAATCAGTTCTCTCGTATTTCTAACCACATCTTTTCTGGGGACACTGAGTTATTGTAGGCTCAGATGTGTGGTAGCAGCAAAGAGGTCTCATATTCTAACTGCGGGGGGGCGGGGGGGGCGGTACCAGTCTTGTTCTCCTCTCCAATCTTTATTGAGAATTTGTGAAAAGAGAGTTTTTCAAGGAGAAAAACTCTCAGTGGTCATCAGTTCATAAGCCTATATTGAACTAGCCATTCTACAAAGGACGCTAATGATCTCTTACCTGTGATCCCAATAGAGAAAAGCCTACACTTTTCTGCTTTGTTTTCTACATAGGTTCATTTGTAACTTTCATTACTTAATCTGAAATAGTTGGGGACGGTGTTGAAAGGGATTTCATAACACATAATACTCCTGATGGGAACAGTCAGGAATGCTGCTATGTATAAAATAAATGTGAAACAGGACACTGTCTATCTGCTGCACTCCCTACCTCCCCCACTCTGAGAAATGAGTAGAGATAAAAATGAAAGACGATAATTTTTGACAGTTGGAATTTCTCTATATAAAACTACCTTGAGGCTAAAAATAATATATTTCTTAAATTTGTTTGCTTAAACACAGAGAGTGAAAACAGTGGGGGCTATAGTAGGGACCTAATCTGCATACCTATCTCAGGGTTCTGAGATGTCAGGTAAGACCACCAGGAATCCAATTTGCATGAGAGCAAACAGTTGTCTGGGCCTGGGGCCTCAAAGGCCAGGCCTGAGACACCGAGATTAAGGCTCTCCAGCAGTGAGAGGAAGCAGAGGTGGAAGTCCCAGTATTTACTCTCTTGGAACAGTGTTCTCCAACTCACACACTGAGAAGACCATTCATATCTCCCTGACCATGACACCCTAAAAGAGAATTCATAATCAATTTGTGCTTCATTTTTTCACTTAGCCTACACTGTAATATACTTCCTTACATATCTGCTCTATCCACTAAACCGAGAACGACTGCAGATTGCAAGGGATAGGGAGCTGTGTCTCATTCATCCAGCAATTATATATCATATAATATATATGATATTATATGGTTATCATATAAGAAATAAAAAATAAATATTTGCTGAACTAATAAATTCGTGAATGAAACACCAGTTAATGAGAGTACTGTTTTTGAATAAGATAGAGAGTAGAGTTACTCAAATATCCTTTGGTACAGATGCTGAGAAAGGTATTTCAAGTTTCTCAACAAATGGAATAAACAGAAGGTGCCCAATAATCTAAGTCCGTCACATTCAAAGTGTGGTCCACAAACCAGCAGCAGCAGCATGATCTGGGAGCTTATTGCCATATAGAATCCCAAGTCCTGCTGCAGACCTACTAAATCAGAATTTTTATTTTAACAAGATTCCCAGGTGATTCACATGCACATTAAAGGTTGAGAATCACGGATTTAAGCTAGTGGCTTTCAGAGTTGGCTATCTATTGGAATTATCTGGAAAGTTTTACAAACTATTGATGTCTGGGTCCCACCTTTAGAGATACTAATTTGAATAGTCTGGGACTTCTTTCTGACCAAGATGGAGTAACAAAGGCTTAATTTATCCTCCTCCTTTAAACAACAGAAACAAAAACAGAATATATAAAACAATGATTTTCAGACTGTATTAGTTATCTCTTGCTGAGTATAAAGTTAATCCAAAACTTAGCAGCTTAAAACAACATACATTCATTGTCTCACAGTTCTTGTGGTTCAGGAATCCAGGCATGATTTAACTGGGTCTCTCATGGGGCTGCAATCAAGGGGTTGGCTAGTGCTGGGGTCTCACCTGAACACTCAACTGGGAAAAGATCAACTTCTAAGCCCACTCATGTGGTTGTTGGCAGGATTCAGTTCCTTGTGGGCAGTTGGACTGAGGTCCTCAGTTACTTGCTGGCTGTTTGCCAAAGCCTGCCCTCAGTTCCTTGACATGTGAACCTCTACAACATGACAGCTTGTTTCACTCAAAGCCAGCAAGAGAAAGAGAGTCTGCTAGCAAGTTAGAAGTCATAGTCTTCTGTAGCCTAATCATAGAAGTGACATCCTATCACACTTGCCGTATCCTGTTTGTTAGTCACTAAACCCAGGCCACATTCAACAGGAGGGGGTTACACGAAGTATGAATACCAGATGACTGGGGTCATTGGGGGTCATCTTAGAAGCTGCCTACTATTAATACATAGACATTGAACAGAAGGTAAGAAGGGGCTGTGCTTCCTGAAAGGAAAGGTTGGCTGAACAATTGTACCAGCTTAGTGCTAGGAGGCAGTCTAGACTGCAGTGCAGAGAAAGGGAACTCAAACAGAGTCCAGTAGTCTCTATAAGGTGAAAATATAGAAAGAGGAGTTCAGAGAGATTGAGGCAGTAAAAATTTTTTCATCAAAGTACTAGTTACACAGAAAAAAAGCTCAGAAGATCTATAGAGGGGTCCTCTAGAGGCTTTGGCTGAGAATTGAGCAGAAACACACATATCTGAGCAGAAACTACCTGAAGCCAGGAAAAAGCCATCAGGATATCTAGGCAGAACGATTCCTGGAGTTCACATAGGACAATAGTGGAGAGTGATCATAATCTACAAAATATAGGGTAGACTCCTCAGATATTCTTTAGTTCCATACTAAAGGCTGCTCTGGACTTGTCCTAATAAAATTTAAAAGGGACCCTCTACAGGATTCAACTGATTGCAAGTAAATAAATTGTGCATCAGAACAAAAGCCAATATTATTAAAAGGAATACCACAAAATCCAACAATCAATAATATAAAATTCACAACATCTAGCATCAATAAAAAATTAATAGGCATGCAATGAAGTAGGAAAACAAAAACTAAAAAGCAAGAGAAAATTCAATCATAACAGAGCCTGAAATGACAGAGATGGTGGAACTAGCAGATAAGAATCTGGAAAAAAATATGTTAGAATAGCTATTATAAATATGCTCCATATGTTTAATTAAGTATAGAAAAACACGACCATGATGTGGAGAAAAATGGAAAATATAAAAAAAGACCCAAATGAACTACCGAAGGAAAAAAACACAACACCTTAAATGAAAAGGACACTGTATGGATTAATAGAAAATAGACAATGAAGAGGAAAGAGCAATAAATTTGAAGGCATAATATAAAAATATCCAAAATGAAACATAAAATAAAAACTGAAAAAATATGAAGAAGGTAGCAGTGACCTGTGGGATGCTATCAAGTGGGCCAACATACATGTAATCAGAGCCTCAGAAAAAAGAAGAGAGGGAACAAAAAATATTTAAAGAAATAATGATTAAAAGTTTCCAAATCTGATGAAATCTATAAGCTTATAGATTCAAGAAGCTCAATAAATTCAAGCAGAATAAGTCTAAACTAAACATATAAAGCCATATTATAATTAAATTACTAAAAGCCAATGATAAAGAGAAAAAATATAAAAGCAGCCAGAGAAAAATTGTATGTAAAAAATATTGTATGTAAAAGGAATAATGGCAAGAATGATAGCAAGCTTCTTGTAAGAAACTATGCAAATCAGAAAACAATGGAAAGTCATCTTTAAAGTATGAAAAGAACAAAATGTCAATCTACAATTCTTTACCCATAAAAATATCTTTAAAATTTGAAAGCAAATTAAACAAACAAAATTAGACATTAGACAAACAAAATTCATCACCAGTCAACATGAATTTTAAGCAAAGTTGAAGGAAGTTCAATGATACCAGATGCAAATCCATAAAGGAATAAAGAGAGCCAGAAATGGTAAATATATAGGTAAATCTATGTTTTTTTCTCTTTTAGTAAAACTTATTAAACTTAGTAAAACTATAAAAAAGATATTGACTGTTTAAAATAAAAATAATAATATATTCTGAAAATGCAAACTATAGCATATAAAGAAGTAAAATTTATAGCAATCACAAACAGTAAGAGTACAAAAGTGCACATACCAGTTGTAAGGTTCATATACCATATGTAAAGTGGCAAAATATTACTCAAAGTTAGTCTTTGATAAATTAAAAGTGTATATTGTAAACCTTAGAGTAACCACTAAATGATAAATAAAACAAACATGTATAACTAACAAGAGTAAAAATAAAATGGAATCATTTAAAAAATATTAATCCAAAAGAAGGCAGGAAATAGAAAAAAAGAAACAAAGAGTAGATAGGACAAACATAAAACAAATAGCCAAATATTAGACTTAAGCCCAGCCATATAAATAATTACATTAAATATGAGTGGTCTACCTACTTTAATTTAAAGGCAGAGATTTTAAGCTTGT
Source organism: Indri indri (assembly GCA_004363605.1). Classification (NCBI taxonomy): domain Eukaryota; kingdom Metazoa; phylum Chordata; class Mammalia; order Primates; family Indriidae; genus Indri; species Indri indri. The sequence continues at coordinate 9,822 of RJWJ010038320.1, forward strand.
GTGAAAAAATAAGACCAAGACCCAGTTACATGCTATCTCAAAAAAACCAACAAAACAAAACAGAAAAACTTTAAATATACAGTCACAGATACGTTAAAAGTAAAAGGATTGAAAAATATTTACCATGCAATCGCTAATCAAAAGAAACCAGAGGTAGTTGTGTTAGTATCAGACTTTAGAACAAGGAAGAACACATTTCACAATGAGAGAGTATTTTATCAAGAAACATAAAAATTCTAAAAGTATATACAATAATAATACAGATTGAAAATATGTGAAGCAAAACTGATAAACTAAAAGCAGAAAAATAGATAAACCCAAAATTATATTGGAGATTTCAAAATTCTTCTCTTAGTAATTGTTTATCAATTACTAAGTAAATTACAAGTAAACAGAAAATCAGTAAAGATATAGATGTGATCAACACCATCCACCAAATTAACAGAATTGACACATATTTAATACTCTATCCAACAATAGAATATCTATTTTTTTAAGCACACATTGAAATTTACTAAATGGAAAATATGCTGAGCAAAAAACAAGTCTTCAATAAATTATTATATTATATGTATTTTCTGACCACAAAAGAATTAAACTAAAAATGAATACCAAAATGATACCTGGGAAATAATCAAATATGTTGAAATTACACAATACTTCTAAATAACAAATGAGTCAAAGAAGAAACTACAAGAGAAATGAGAAATATTTTAAATTGAATAAAAATGAAAACACAACAAATCAAAATCTATGGGATGCAGCTAAAAATGTCCTTAGAGGGAAATTTATAGCATCGAGTGCTTGTATCAGAAAAAAATAAAAGATCTTAATTATCTATATTTCCCATCTTAATAAACAAGAAAAGTAAGAGTGAATTAAGACCAAAATAAGGCCAGGCACAGTGGCTTATGCCTATAATCCTAGCACTTTGGGAGGCCAAGGTGGGAGAATTGCTTGAGGTCGAGAGTTTGAGACCAGCCTGAGCAAGAAAGAGTAAGACCCTGTCTCTACGAAAAAGTAGAAAAATTGGTTGGGTATGGTGGCACACCCCTATAGTTCCAGTTACTCGGGGGGCTGAGGCAAGAGAATTGCTTGAGCCCAGAAGTTTGAGGTTGCAGTGAGCTATGATGATGTCACTGCACTCTACCCAGGGACAGAGCAAGGTATTGTCTCAAAAAAACAAAAAACAAAGAACCCCCCAAAAAAACAAACAAAAAAAGCAAACAGAAAACATAAAATAAGTAGAATAAAGGAAATAATAAAGATAAGAGAAGAAATAAATGAAATTTTAAAAAAGACAATGGAGAAAAATCAATGAAACTAAAAAGATATTCTTGAAAAGATCAATAAAATTGACAAGGCTCTAGGCAGACTGATTATTTAAAAAAAGACATATACAAATTACTAATATCAAGAATTATCCCATAGATATTAAAAAGATAATAAGAAAATAAATTTGACAACTTAGATTAGTTGAATAAATTCCTGGGAAGATACAAATAATCAAAGCTCACTCAAAAAGTAGATATCTTGAACAGTCTTATTTCTGGTAAAGAAAGTAAATTTGTAATTTAAACATTCTCACAAAGAAAATGCCAAACCCAGATAGTTTCATTGGTGAAGTCTACCAAACACTTAAGGAAGAAACAATACCAGTTCTATTCAAGCACTTCCAAAAGACAAAAAAGATGGCAACACTTCCTAATTCTTTTTAAGAGGTCAGTATTGTCCTACTTTTAATACCAGAACAAAAATCAAAAGAAAAGATAACAGTAGAACAATATCCCTCCCAAACAAAGGTCTGAAAATCCTTAATAAGATTTTAGCAAATTAAACTAGCTGTATATACAATGGATAATACATCTGGACCATGTGGATATTATTCCAGGAATGTAAGGTTGGTTTAACATTTGAAAATCAATTCATGTAATTCACAATATTAGCAGAACAAAAACAAAACAAAAAAACCAACATATAATAATCTCAATAAACATCAGGAAAAGATTTGACGAAATCCCTAACATCTGTTAATGATAATAACTGCCAGCACACTAGAAATAGAAAGGAACTTCCTTACCCTGATAAAGGGCACGTATAGAAAAACCTACAGCTAAAATCATGCTTAAAAACATGCAGAAAGGCAAGAAAAGAAATAAAAGTCATACAGATTGGAAAGGAAGAAGTAAAATTGCAACAGGCAGTAGAAAGAAATGAAAGGCATATGTATTAGGAAGGAGGCAGTAAAATAGTCTATGTGGAAAATCCTTTAAAAATCTAGAAAGAAAGCTACTGATACAAATAAGTTACTTTACAAGGTTATAGAATACAAAGCTAATAAACAAAAGTCAACTGTAATTTTATATACTGTTAAGGAACAATTGGAAATCAAACTTTAAAAACAAATACCATTTATAATAGGATTAAAAAATAAAAGACCGAAAGATACAGGAATAAATTTAACAAAATCTGTATAAAATCCACACACTACAAACTGTAAAACATCATAGCAACAAATCCAAGAAGATGTAAAATGGAGAGGTATACCATGACCATGCATTGGAACATTTAATTTTGTTAAGATATCAATTCTCCCCAAATTGTTCTACAGATTCAATGCAATCTCAATCAAAATCTCATGTCTTCCTGTAGAAAGTTGCAAACTGTTTCTAAAATTTATAGGGAAAAACGAATGTAAAAAACATTTCATAAAAGAAGATCAAAGTTGGACAACTTACACTAGCTGATTTTAAGACTTACTATAAAGCTACAATAATCAAGAAAGTGTGATATTTATGTAAGAACAGGCACTTAAATCAATAGATTGGAACACAGTCCATAAATAAACTCACTCATATATGATCAACTGATTTTCAATAAAATTACCAAGGTAATTCAGTGGTGAAATAATCATTGAGAACAACTGAACATTCATAAACAAAGAAATGAACCTTGACACTTACTTCACATCACCCATAAAAATAAACTCAAAATGGATTATAGATCTTAATGTAAGAGCTAAAACTATAAAACTTCATCAGAATGGCTAAAGTTTACAAGGCTGCCAAATGTTGGTGAGGGTGTAGAAAAACCAGAACTCACATACATTGCTGGTCAGAATGTAAAATGGAATAGACACTTTGGAAAACAACTTGGTAAATATGTGTAAAGTTGAACATACACTTACCATATGATCCCACAATTGCACCTAGGTATTTGTTCACAAGAAATGAAAATGTATGTTTGCACAGTGACTTGTTCTCATGTGTTCATAGCAGCATTATTCATGATAGTTAAACATCAATCCGAAGTCCATTGACTGGTTTATGGACAAATACTACTCAGCAATGAAAAAGAAACCAACTGCTGATACGTGCAACCACATGGATGAATCTCAAAAGCATTCTTTTAAATAAAAAACACAAAAGACTATATACTATAAGATTCTACTTATATGAAATTTTAGAAAAGGCAAAACTACTGTGATGGAAAGTAGATTATTGGTTACTAAGGGCTGGAGTGGGGAAAGGATCGACTATAAAAGGGCACAAAAGAAATTTTCGGGGCTGTTGAAAATAATCTATATTATGATTGTGGTGGTAATTAAACACTGTATACTTTTGTTATTGTACGTAAATTATACCACATTAATGAATAAAACCTAATTTAAATGGTCTGGGGTGCAACGGTGATAGGCAGAGCCCCCCAACAGTCCCTGCCTCTTTTGTAATCCCCGCTTACAGTGTGCACTGGAACTAGTGTCTTGCTTCTAACAAATAGAAATCGGCAAAAGCAATGGGATGCCATCCTGTACTTACATCATAAAAGACTGTAACCGTCATCTGACTAGTATTGTTGTGTCTTGTGTCTTGCCCTCTTTTTTGCAGGCTTATGAAGCCAGCTGCCATGTCGTAAGATCCTCTATGGGACGCCATGTGGTAAGGAACTAAGGGAGCCTCCAACCGAGAGGTCGGGAGGAACTGAGATCTCCCACCCAACAATCCACGAGAAACCAAATTCTGCCATCAAGCACATGCCTGAGCTAGGAAGTCGATCCTTCCCATAGAGTCTTTAATGATTGTAACCTGTGAAAGACCCGGAGCTAGAGGATCCAGTCAAGCTGTGCCTAGATTCTTGACCCACAAAACCTGTAAGATAATAAGTGGTGTTTAAAGCCACCAAATTTGGGGGAAATTTGCTATGCAGCAATAACCAACATAGCAGCCAAGGTTGATAACTGCTGATCTAGGTGTAATTTGTGAGGAGAGAACGTCATCCTGTTCTATCATAACTCATAGAATGATTTTTAAAAATGGTAACTGCTGTCAAGGCATTTGAGCCACAAAAAACATAGGAAGAAGGGAGGGTGAAGGGCCCCAGGCTTCAGTAACAAAGCGGGTAGGTGAGGATTAGAATGAAGGACAATTGTTACCTATCTCTTGATTTTCCCCTAGGAAAAGGCCCCTAGCCTGGAGCAATAGGTTTCTCACAATTAAAAAAACAATATTTTTCATCACATATCCATGAGAGTTGTCTTAACTTCTATATATGTAAAACTCACCTTAAAATAAACCAAAGTGAACCCCGAATGAAAGTGAACCAAGCAGAGTTACATTCATTAATTGGAACCAGTATTAATTTGACTTCACTGTGAACTGAATCAACTTGTATACAACTAATAGCGTCTTTGAATTACTGTATTTTTAAAAATTAACTATTAAAAGCAAAACCCTGCAACATGACCGTGTCCCTCAAACCTGATGAGATGTGGATGTCACGTTTTGCTACTGCACGGGACAGAGACTTGGCAGAATAAGGCGTGAGGATCCGAGAGTACCATTAGTTCCTTGAGCAGCCTAGATTAGGAGCCCTCACTCCTCAGGGCCCGTGTGATGAAGGCGCCTCAGTGAGGAGTAAGGAATTCACAATCTGGGTCTGAGCTCTTAAAGGGCCTGGAAAAAATTGAGCCGAGAGGACAGTTATGAATAAATTAGAGAGATTGAAATTAGGATCTATGAGGGAAACTTTAAAAGGGATTGGAGGTAATTTTGCATGACAAAGAAAAAAGATAAAGAGTGACTGGCTGTCTGCAAATAAATTAAGAATAATTACTGATAGATAATTAACAATATTGCTCATTCCCTATACGAAAGGTAGAAACAAAGGAGGAATGAGTTTAAATTCCAACAGTGAAATTTGGATACATTGAAAGCAGAATTTATTGACCAGAAGAGTAATTAAGCACAGAGA
>RJWJ010038321.1:0-15071 GCA_004363605.1 Indri indri
ACTCTGGGAGGCCGAGGCGGGCGGATTGTTTGAGCTCAGGAGCTCGAAACCAGCCTGAGCAAGAGCGAGACCCCGTCTCTACTAAAAATACAAAGAAATTAATTGGACAACTAAAAATATATAGAAAAAAATTAGCCGGACATGGTGGCGCATGCCTGTAGTCCCAGCTACTCGGGAGGCTGAGGCAGAAGGATCACTTGAGCCCAGGAGTTTGAGGTTGCTGTGAGCTAGGCTAACGCCATGGCACTCTAGCCCAGGGCAACAGAGTGAAACTCTGTCTCAAAAAAAAAAAAAAAAAAAAGAAATTGTATCTCAATAGAACTTTTTTTAAAAGCAATTGCCAAATATATATACTTATACATACACATATATTTATTTCCTACATATATATTTATGTATGTATTTAGTAACCCCAGGGGAAACAAGTATATAAGAAAGGGAATGCAATCATAATATTTTATCATTCGGCTATAAAAATATTTACAGTCATAATAATCTAATAATTATGTAATCATAAATCAATAATGCCGATTTAACCAAAAATGGCCTTATTAGAAGGAAAGAGAGAGTGTCTATAAAACAGTTAATTTCTCATCTTCAACAATAGGAAGCCAAAGAACGGTACCAAAAATTAATAAATCAAGAAACAGCAGAATAAGCATGTTATTTAGATGCATGGCAGTGAGCAGCAGAATAAAATGGTCTTTCCCAGAGGAAAAAGCTTATGAACTATTCAGGGAATGGAATGATCTAAAATGCAACAGTAAAGCTAATTACATTGTTTGAGAAAAGTGCTAAAAGAACACTAGATGCTGCAGCATTTACCAGCCCTTCATCCACTAGAGGGTGTAAGGACAACACCACAGAAGGACCTAAATCACTGGTGGGAGACTTGATGCCAGATGTTGGGGGAAAGTAACCATTTCAAAAAACCTTACACAAAGGCTGAAAGTGGGGTTCTAGACAACCTAAGAAGAAGAAAAGAAAGTGATTTCACACTGCCAATAATTTAAGAGCAAAGTGAAGCATGTTAAGTTAAACAACAAAAAAAAAGACCAGAAAGGAAATTATTGTAGATTATAAGATATAGAAGGGGTAACATTTCATCTCTGAACCAGTCATTTTAATCCTGTGTCCAACTAGGGGGCCTTAAGGCTGGGGTGGAGAGATTGAGAGCAGGGGAGTGACTGCAAAAAGGTATGGGGTTTCTTTAAGGTCGCATTTTTAAGCACAATAATTACTAGAATAATGTTTTTCAAGCAGATTGCAATCCATTAGTGGGTTCAGGAAATCAATTTTGGTAAATCAATTGTTGTTCACGATCAAGAATTTTTTGAATGGGATGATACAAAATGGAAAATATCACAGTACTTAGAACATAGTAAGGTAAGACTAAGTCATAGTTATACATACACAGGTGTGTTCTGGGTCGTGACGAAAAGGTATCATTTTCTGGGAGTTACAGTCTTTTTTAAGTTCAAAAGCACTGAGCTAGAACTGGAACACCCTCACCATGTCCTCTGTCCCACCAACTCTCTCCAAGGGAAGAAAAGTAGGCATTATTTCTTTGCCACGAAGCCAAATGAGTACTACAGAAGATGCATTTGCTATTGTCCACAGCTCCCAATCAACATTTTAAAATCCTGAAATTTCATCTTCAAAAATTGGACTAAAATAAAATCCATTCCAGCAATAAAAGAAAAAACTGGTTAAAAAAACAGAAAGGAAAAAAAACTCTCAAGAGGAAAGAAAACACTTTTTAAGGAAAAAACCCTTAGGTCATTTTTAACTTACCCTCTATTTTATAAGCAAAGCTGCCACTCTGAATTAATATCTATAATTGTCTAAGTCGTATTTGTCAATTTCAACATCTCCTTTGATATGCCCACTTGTTTCTGTTAATCACTGGAACATATCCACATAGTGGCTTACAACAGGATTTTGGGAAATTGAAGGAAAAATTTTTGAGGAGTCACTGACAAGCATTTTAAAAATCAGACAAAGGTCTGACAACATAATACTAATTTTTTCTTTATATTTAAAATACAAAAAGATAAATTTTAGACCATATGTTATTTTAACAAACAAGACAGGAAGAAAACTTGACAGAAATAAGTTATTTAAGGGACCTTCAGGTCATATGAAGACTTTTCATGGTGCTACATTATCTAAAGATTCCAGAATACCTTGTCACACTAGCAAGAGAATGTTCAACATTCAAAGAAGAGAGACACTGATAGAAAAATACAAAAAGACACAGAGGCTGAAAATCGGATTCAAGTCCAATTCTTCCACTTACTACCTATGCGATATTGGGATATTCATTTAAAAACCTCTGTGCCTTTTTCTTATCTATATAAATAGGGATAATAAAACCCAGTAACCTACCTCGTAGAGCTATTGTGAAGATCAAAGCTGGATATACATAGGAGTAACTTTGTAAACTGTAAAGTACCTTATAGACGTTAGTTTTTATAATTTACTAACATTCCCAATTCCATAACTGACTCAACACCTGAACCCAAGCAAGAGTCTGTGCTATCTTTCATCTTGAATGTACATGGCAATGTTTCATTCCCACACAGTTCGAGAGTTAGTGTAATACACCATAATTTAAGGTTCTAAGAAAAAAGGATTACAGCGAGGGCACTGCTAACTATCAGCATTACTTTCAACACTTAGTTTTCCAAGCATTCCCCTGCTGAACATCCCTTACTTAGTAGGCTGCCCCAATTAAGCAAAGCAAATTATCTATAATTTGTATTTATCTGCTCTAATCCTCTTCCCCTACCCATCCCTCAGACTGAGTTGATTCTAAAACAAAATTCAACCAAGTAAGCACTAAGGAGATTCAAAGTTTCTGACAACAAAATAAGTCCTCCCTACAGTTGTTTACAGTATAAGCTCTTTTAATCAACAAACTTGTTAAATTAACTAATGTTCTCCATTTCAAGTCATGTATGCTGGGGATGCTTCTGGCATTCTTACCACCTAAAACTAGTAAGCAGTTCTCTCGTTCCACCCCCAAGCCCTTCTCCCAGTAGCTGAGCTTCATGCTTACCAAGAATCACTTGTGTTTATTCACCTATCTGCTTACAGAAGTTATAAGTACTTATAATTATATTATTAAATGTTACATAAATCAATGAAATAGTTACAAAAGTTTCCTTGAAAACAGCTCTAATTTGAATTCCTTGAGAATTCTTAATAAGTCAAGACGCTAAAAATTTTTGCTCAGTCAAATTTGATGTGGGCAAGACGACTGCAAAAGACTGGGCAAGGAGGGGGAATCATACAAATCTAGACAGTTTCACCTAAATTGCTTTGAATGTCACTAAGGCCTTGTTCTTCTCTAAAAAAAAACAAATTAGAATTCATAGATGATGCTTTATGAGTACAGTTTGTGCAAAAAAAAAATCAAGTAGTACTTCAATCAGATCTATATGCATATAAAAGACCTTGACCTCATATCAGAAGATGAAAGAGTAAGCATATATTTGTTCAAATTAAAATAAAACGATCTAAGTTAAAATAAAAGTTTTAACTTATTTCCCCACTTCAAACAATTGTTTAAATTAACCCATGGCCTATTAGTCCTGATCACATCAGTTAAGAGAACACTGATTGTATTTTTTTATTTATAGCTAGGACGACCATACATCTCAGTTTAACTTGGAACTGTTTCAACATAATTATAATCCCTTTTCACTCTCAAAAGTGCCTTAACTTGAATGATAAATGTATATGGTCACCCTAATTACAGGAGACATAAAGTTGTGGCACCCAGAGGTGGCATGGGGCCAGCCTTAGGACCACCAGCACTGTACTTTCTAGGAATCCCCTAAAAGCCATCCCAAATAAACAATTTTAGCAAAAACTGTTAAGTCTGCTATGCAGAAAAGCCCTCTTCTAAACAGACTGCTGCTTTTAAGCCTCTACTATATAAAAATTTTGGAGCTGACATAAATAAGTATTCTCCCATTTAAAAAATATTACAAACCAGGCCGGGCGCAGTGGCTCATGCCTGTAATCCTAGCACTCTGGGAGGCCAAGGCAGGCGAATTGTTTGAGCTCAGGAGTTCGAGACCAGCGTGAGCAAGAGCGAGACCCCATCTCTACTAAAAATAGAAAGAAATTAATCGGACAACTAAAAATATATAGAAAAAATTAGCCGGGCATGGTGGCGCGTGCCTGTAATCCCAGCTACTCAGGAGGCTGAGACAGTAGGATCCCTTGAGCCCAGGAGTTTGAGGTTGCTGTGAGCTAGGCTAACGCCACGGCACTCACTCTAGCCAGGGCAACAGAGTGAGACTCTGTTTCAAAAAAAATATATATATATATATTACAAACCCATAAAATATCCTAGCCTTAATCGACACTTGGAAACATGCACAAGCACATAAATCACAAAAAAATAGTCAGCTAGGAATCTAAACCACTATATCGTATCACCGACCTAAAATTCTGCATGGCCTTAGGTAAAATATTTAGCTTTTCTGAGTTGGTTTTCACTTTGTAAAACTGGAACAATGTTTGTCTCCTCTAATTCCATAGAGAGGCCACATTAGCAAGCACAGTGAAATGCTTAGAGTGCTTTATAAAAGCAATGGATTGCCATCCCAAAAAGCTTGTTAACTGATCAGGAATGATGACTGAGGTGAAAAAAAGCAAAACCTCTACAAGGGTAGTTTTCTTCCCCTCCTTCTCTTCACAGGTTTCTGATTCAAATGTGCTGCTGGGGGCTTACGTAACATGGTGGAATGCTGGTCCACTTAGTGCTAATAAACTGAGTTGTAATAATCCTTAACCAGGAGTCATGGACTCGTAGATCTATGGTTGAGCTTCAAGAGTTTTATGAAGCCCCCAAAAGGTAAATAAAATGTGAGTGAGTGGGTACATTCGTTCCTGACCATATTTTCCCTGGGTGAGTCAATAATCCCTAGCACGAAGGGCCCTCGAAGGATAAATTTTGGTTCTTATTCAGCTACTAACTTGAACTGTTACCTTGAACAAGTCACTTTACTTCTCTTTGCCTCAATTTCCATATCTTTCCAAAGGGAACATTTGCCTCATCTACTTCAAGAAGTGATTGGGAGGATAAGATGAGAAAATATTGATCAAAGTGATCTGCAACAATCAAAAGATTCTAATTTTTACCTCTTTTAAAATCACCATTAAATGTTGATAAAAATCCTATCTGGGGATGATTCCTATGTATTTACAAAGGAACAGCAAAAGAATAAGAAAAGTAAATAAAGGCACATAATTAAAATTCACCTTCACCCCATTGCTGGGCTCTTAGATTTTCTGAGCAAAAACCATGCAGAAGAGAAGTAAAAATCACAAGTTCTGTTTCTGCCCAGCTTAGGCTGTTCAGTGACCAGTGTTTCACACTTATAAACACCTCCCAAATCTCAAAGCACAAAGTGAGAGTTCACAAGGTTAGGCGCATTAATTAGCAGTACTCATTTGGATTCTGTATTCATCAAACACAACAAGCAGCTATTCAATATTTGCCTATTTGCACTACTTTAAGATCTCTAATTCAAAGATGCAAGCAGAGTACAAAACAAAGCCCAAGAAAACAAACTAAAATAAACCTGTCACCATCAGAATATGCCTCAAAGTAAATTAGCAGCTTTAAACCATGGCAAAGGGTCTGCACAGGCCTATAGCCGAGATAGCATGAGTAATGAATGTGCGGGTTACAGAAGTGGGTCCCTGCTGCAAAAGAAAGGAAAAATAAAGTAGTTCTAAGCAAAGAGAGACTACTTTTTGTGCCTTAACAAATTCTTATTAACTCCTTTTGCTTATTAACTCCTTATTAATCTGTAATCCCCACAGGAAGAACACAGTATTATACTGTACCCTTTCAGATTCTTTACACTCAGTAAGTCTACTTCCATACTTCACATCAATTAGCTTTAAATTCCTAGATCCAAAATAAGCAACATTTTACAAATAATGAGATAACCGCATTAGTATGCAAATCTAGATTAAGAGACTAACCATGATCCCTTATACATTACACATCCTTGGTGAAAAGTACAAGATGAAACAACAAAATGTAACTCCTTTTAAAGCAACCCACAGGATTGCAGTTCTCAACCTTGGCTGCACAGTAGAATCACCTGTAGAGATTTCTAAATATTTGAATGACTAAGCCCAGTCTTGAACCTACTCAATCAGAATCTCTGGAGACTGGATCTCCACGCATCAGTATTTTTTCTGGTATATGGCCATGACATAAAGCTACTATCAAAGGGCATAAATTTCATAGCTTACAGAAGCTCTAGGGAAGACCCAAACCAGAAAGAAAAACAAGCAAACAAAACTTCTATATTCTCTTTAGAATTGGGGCAAATGACTATATCTTTCACCGAAAGTTTCCATCTTCAATTTTAACAGCAAGAATCCCACTGGGAGGTGAACAGAGATGACCACTACCTTCTCTCACCTTTCTCTCCATACCCTACCTGAGGTCAGTTTGATGTCAACCCAGCACCAAAAATGTAAGAATTGGGCAAATACTCTCAAATCAGAAAGGCCTCCAAATAGGTGACTACTGATTATGGGCCATACTGGTTTTTAAGATCAGCTTCAGGGGCTCTGATGAGATTCAGTTAACTTCTGGAAAGGGAAAACTACCTTGACCCTTTAGTTTAGCACTATAATGACTCATATCCCCGGGACATGCCTAACAATGTTGGCTTTTCTTGACAATCCTATAAGGAACCATGGATAGGCATTCAAAGATATTGCTAGGAGCCACCCTTGTCAAACCTCCTGAAGAAAATGTCAATATCCCCAAACAGCAAGGAGATAAATTTCATTCATAGGTTAGGTGACTTTCTCTAAAAGGCAGCCTTGCCCATTCTTCTAATCCTAATTCTGCTCCAGCCTTCAAACAGCAAAAAGACAGGGAAGGCATTTTATACACTCGCCTAAACCATATTGAGGATGTCGCATAGGAAAGAGTTCTGCTCTGACCAACAACAGGGCCTGGGCTTTTTCCAATCTTCCCCTCATCTAACAAAGAAAGGCAGCAGAAACTTCGCTTTCTCAAGCAAGCCTTCCCTGATTAAAAACATAAGGCTGAATTCCCACAGGGAGGAGAATGGAATTTTCTTGCTGCAGATTATTGCAAGGCCTAAAAAAATCTGTGCAGGCGGGGGCTAAGGAGCAGAAAATAAGCATTAGAATTATTAGAATCCAGCATTAGAATTATGAGGCATCAAATAAACCAGGTCACACCATTATTACATAGCCTGGAAAAGAAAAAACAAACACAAAAGTAATTATGACTTTGCTTGAGTGATTGTTTTCTCCTATAATAGCCACAATTGTAATAACATGATTATAATACTTTTAGAATTAATGTATTTAATTTATATCTCTAAAAGTAAATTCATTGCTGAAACAAGCCGTATTACCTTCCAGAATAAGTAATTTCAGGAAATACTCTCTATCATAGCATGCTTTGATAAAACACACACACATACATACATACACACACACATCATATGAGTAACAAACAGCAGATACCAACCTGGCTGTCCCTCGCTGGGAATCCATGATAACCTGGAGTCAAAGGCTCGTTCTAAGAGAAAAAAAAAGAAAAAATCAAACTATTAGAAGAAAGAAAATGTTAACAAGAATCAAAATCATGCAAACTGATCAAATATGAAATCCTGTCCTGCTACCTAAATTGTTCCATTGCTGTATTCCACTCCACCTAGCTGCATGTATCCTCCTAGTAAATCTCTACAATGTCAAAACAAAAAAATAGTATATGCATAGAACACTATTCACAAACACTATTTTCCTCCTTGTGCAGCTAGACCTGTTCCCTTCCTAGTGCATCTCGACCAGGGTGCTACTGAGATTTGAGCCAGAACAATTCCTAACTCCACACTGTGGGACTTTAGCATCCCCAGTCCTACTCACGTAAGCCAGCAGCACTTCTGAACACTAGGATAACCAAAAACCTTCCACATAATTTCCAAATGTCCCCTGGCTAGAAAGAGGACAAGTATCCCCTTGTAGAGAACCAACTCTTGACCTGGAAAAGTCTTAGCCCCTCCTCTATCAACCTTTTTTTCTCAGTTCTTTTAAATCTAGATGAAATTCTACCTCTGTTCAAGACTTCCTCTACCACCCTGTATCATCCTATGGACCCAAGTGACTCCTTCTAACATGTATATATGTTAATATTTATCTAGGTTATCTGTACAATTTACTTTTCATATTATTTATGATTCTAATTAATGTTATTTTTTAAAGGTATATCATGTTGAATATCTGTCTTATCTTCATGTTCAACCACAAAATCAAGATTCTTTTTTTTTTTTTTTTTTTCTGAGACAGAGTCTCACTCTCTTGCCTGGGGTGAGTGCTGTGGCATCAGCCTAGCTCACAGCAACCTCAAACTGCTGGGCTCGAGCAATCCTACTGTCTCAGCCTCCGAGTAGCTGGGACTACAGGCATGCGCCACCATACCTGGCTAATTTTTTCTATATATATATTTTTAGCTGTCCAATTCATTTCTTTCTATTTTTGGTAGAGACAGGGTCTAGCTCTTGCTCAGGCTGGTCTCGAACTCCTGAGCTCAGAACAATCCGCCCGCCTCGGCCTCCCAGAGTACTAGGATTACAGGCGTGAGCCACCGCGCCCGGCCTAAAATCAAGATTCTTGACAGCAAGGATAGTAGCTAATAAAAGCTATGCAAACTCTAATTTAGCATAAGGTTATACAACGTCAGCTCTCATTTCTGGCTTACTTGACCCATTCAATCATTCAGTAAACATACACTGAACACTAAAATTTTCCAAATACTGAAAAGGTGGCTGATAGAGTAAGAAAGACGAATAAAATAAGGCCCTTGCTTTCAAGGAAACTTTAAAATGGGAGTAGATATATGTGCACAAAGGAACTGAGAATATATGGTGCTTTTGTAATTTTCAAAATGCTTAACACGGGCTACTTAAAGATATTCATCCTCTTCTTCCATCCATTTGTACTTTTGTTAATACTAGCAGAATAACAACTTAAGAGAAATTTTCATAGATAGGACTTTAATATAAGAGAGAAAACTTTACACCTAATGGTAGATACATCAAAGATATGACCATATTCATATCTTTGATAGGCAAAAGTCCACATTCCCTTCAAAAACATGAAAGCCAGGAGTCAACTTAAGTTTACTGCAGAGGCCTTGTCTCTTGTTCATCATGGTTTCCCCAAGATCTAACACACGGTGGAAACCCAAGAGAATGTATAAATAAACAAATGGAGTTAAATAACCATAAATTATTTAGAAATTTGGCCACTGATTCAATCATAGACATCCAAGTTCTCCTTCTCTATTCCTAAGTCCCAACTGTGGACATTTTAATATTTATAAATTAGTCTCCCCAAAGAAAGCATACCAGACACTAAAGATAACTGCCTTAAAAAAATTTATGGGTGCCAAAACAATCTTGAGAAAGAAGAAAACAATTGAAGGACTCACACTTCTTGATTTCAAATTTTACTACAAAGCTACAATAATCAAGATAGTGATACTGGCATAAAGACAGACATATAGACCAATGGAATACAATTGAGAGTCCAGAAATAAATTCTTACAGTTTTGGCCAACTGATTTTTGAAAAGGGTGCCAAGAAAGGTAATAGGAAAATAATAATCTTTTCAACAAATGGTGCTGAGACAACTGAATATCCACATGTAAAAGAATGAAGATGGAATCCTCACATCACAAACAAAATTAATTCAAAATAGATCATACCTAGGCTGGGCAGAGTGGCTCACGCCTATAATCCTAACTCTCTGGGAGGGCTAAGGAGGGAGGATAGCTTGCGCTCAGGAGCTCCAGACCAGCCAGAGCAAGAGGGAGACCCCGTCTCTGCTAAAAATAGAAAAATTAGCTGGGTGTCGTGGTGCTCACCTGTAGTCCCAGCTACCGGGGAGGCTGAGGCCGGAGGATCGCTTCAGCCCACGAGTTGGAGGTTGCAGGGCGCTACAGTGACACCACTGCACATTACCCAGGATGACAGAGCAAGACACTGTCTCAAAAAAAAAAAAAAATAGATCATACCTAAAACTACAAAACTCTCAAAAGAGAACACAGGAGTAAAATCTTCTTGACCTTTGGTTAGTCACAGTTTCTTCAATATGACACCAAAAGTACAAGTGACAAAGGAAAATAGATAAATTAGACTTAAGATTAAAAAATTTTGTGCTTCAAAGGATACCTCAAATAAATGAAAAGACAACCCACAGAATGGGAGAAAATATTTGCAAATCAAATATTTGATAAGGAATGTGTATCCAGTATGTATATACATATATATATACATATATACATATACATATATATATATATATATATAAAAACTCTAACAACTCAACAACAAAAAGACAAATAACCCAATTTTAAAATGGGCAAAGGATTTGAACAGGCAGCTCTACAAAAAAGATATGCAAATGACAAGTATATGAAAAGATGTTCAGTATCATTAACTCATTATGCAAATCAAAACCACATTGAGATAAAACTCATGCCCACCAGAATGGTTATAATCAAAAAGTCAGAGAATAACAAGTATTGACAGGATGTGGAGAAACTGGAATTCTCTTACATTGCTGGCTGGAAGGTAAAATGGTATGGCTGCTTTAGAAACAGTGGGGTAGGCCCTTAAAATGTTCAACAGAGAGTTATCATATGACCCAGCAATTCCACACCTAAGTATTAACATATAACAAAGAAAATTGAAAATACGTGTGGACACAAAACCTTGTGCATGAATGTTCACAGCAGCATTATTTCATAATAACCGAAGAGTAGAAACAGCCCAAATATCCATCAATTAATGAATGGATAAACAAAGTATGGTACATCCACAAATGAATATTATTCAGCAATTTAAAAAATGAAGTATGGATACAACATGGATGAATCTTGAAAACATCATACTAAGTAAGAAAAAAAAAAAAGACACAAAAGGCCACAAATTAGGCTGGACATGGCGGCTCATGCCTGTAATCCCAGCTACCTGAGAGGTCAAGGCACGAGAACTGCATGAGGCCAGGACTCCAAGGTCAGCCTGGGCAACACAGCGAGACCCTGTCTCTAATTTTTTAAAAAAGGCCACATATTACATGATTCTATTGATACGAAATGTCCAGAATAGGCAAATCTATAGAGACAGAAAATAGATCTGTGGTTCCAGGGGTTAAGGGGGAGAAATAGGCAGTGAGTAGTAACAGATACCAGGTTTATTTTGAGGGTGATAAAAACGTTCTGAAATTAGGTATCAGTGATGGATGCACAGCTCTATGATTATGCCACTGAAACATAGAAAACATTTCAATAAAGTGATATTTATGGCCTATGAGTTATATATCATTAAGTAATAATAGTTACAGGCAATTCTGGCTATTTTTAACATTGATTTTTTTCAGGGGAGACATACACAATTTATATTACAACAAAAGAACAAGGCTCCTTCTGAAATCCACAAGTGCCTTTCTGTGGATTCTATAAATTTACTTCAATATCATTCCCTATAGATTTTAACAATGATAATGATAAAGATGATGACAACTACCAGATATTGAACAACTAATCAGTATAGTTTCAGAATGGAGGGGAGGAGGAAAAAAAAGAGGCAAAGAAAAGTACATAATATGGAGGTATATAAAAATGTACTTCCTATCATTAGGGAAACTAACTCGGAGAAGGTAAGTCATTGACCCAATAATAATGCATAGATATTAAATGGGAAAGCCAAACTGCCAACCTGGGTCTGTTGGACTCCAAAGCCCCTGTTCTTTCCATTTTGCCAAGTTCTTTTCTCTAATAACCATTCCATATTATCCCTTTACAGTAAATACTTCAAGACTGTCTAAGAAGGGGATTATAAGATTAAGAAAGTAATCAAAAACCCCAAAGGCATATTAACAGAAATTCATCACTCATAGAGAACATATAAACCATATTCCGTGACATCTGGGAGTTCAACAATGCAGAAAACTTTTAAGAAAAAGATCATATTCCTACAAGACAGTATTGTCAAAAACTTTAATAGCAAAGACAGATTTAACAGGTTGCAGAGAGATGTGTCAGAGGAGATGGATTTACTTCCCCACCTGCCTTAGCCAAGCATTACTCCTCCTTTATTCCCCACCTCTCAGATAAGGCTATTTGGATCTCTCCAGCCCTCCCTGGAAACTCCCTGCCTCTCTGAGAGTGGCCCATACTTAAGGAACTGGCTTGGTTTTCTTTTTAATTTTACCATGTATATATCATCCCTTATGAAAGCATTAATTTTGCATGATTATGAATTTATAGACATGGATCCTGTCATACACATTCTTTAGCAATTTGCTTCTTTTGCTCAATACTTCATAAGATTCATCTCCACTAATGCATATCACTGTATCTTAATAATTTTGATTTCTATTTAGTATTCTACTTTACAAATATGTCAAAATTTATTTATCTGTCCTATCTTCCTGTTAATGGATATTTAAATTGTTTCCAGTTAAAGTTTTATTTGTGCTCACAAATCATGCTGCCTATGAACATTCTTTTCGATTTGAGATACCATTTTTCACTCATGAGATCAGCAAAAATGAAAATGTCACAAGTTGGCAAAAAGATGAGTAAATGGGTGCTTTCACATGTAATGGTAGGAATATAAATATGTTGGGACCATTGTTTTGGAAAGCAATTTGACAATACTACCAAAATACTGAATGCATATACCTTCTTATAATTTCACATCTCTCTAGAAAATCACTTCCACATGATTTCAAAGCATGTGCAAAGATTTCCAATAGTGCTATTTGTAACAGTGAAAAACTAGAAAGAACCTCAATTTCCATTACTAATAAGGAAAGAATGTTATTAATTATTATATAATTTCAACAGCCTATGTGCAAATTTAAAAAAATAAGGTAAAATCTCCATGATCTCAGGTCATATTAGATGATAGAGCAGTATGGTATTTTTTTAAATTATAAAACAAAAATAGGTATTTCTGCATGCATATAAGAAAATATCTAGAAGGATATACAACAAATTTCTAACAGTGATTACCCCTAGGGAGAAAAATAAGATTAGTGGAAAGTAAAAAGGGCATATTTTACCTGAATTGTCTGAATTTTTAAAATGTAGAATTCATCTATTACTTAAAGTATCACTATCATCAGTGTTTCATAATGCTTAATAACTTATAAAACCAACTTCATATAATCTTACTTAGTCCTCACAATGCATAAAACAGGTATAAACTTCATTTTACAGATGACAAAACTGAATTTCAGAAAGTTTAAGTGATTTGCTCAAAACCAAATAACTAGTGATAGTAGCTCAGATACCTTCAGACCTAGGTCTTAATTCTATCCCCGATACTTCTAACACTTCATGACAACTAGTTAAAAAAAAAATTTCCCTGGTCTGGGTAGGGATAATTATGATTGTCTAATGATCTGCAGATGTGAGTTTTTAATCTCTGTAAAAATAATAACTAACATTTAAATTAGAGATGGAATTAAAAGGAAAGCTAATGGAACAGATGAGATACATGTGCTAAACTCCAAAGAGCATGGTGGCTCACGCCTGTAATCCTAGCACTCCGGGAGGCCAAGGTGGGAGGGTTGCTTGAGCTCAGAAGTTCTGAGACCAGCCTGAGCAAGAGCGAGACCTTGTCTCTACTAAAAATACTAAACAGAAAAATTAGCCAGGTGTCATCACACGCGACTGTAGTCCCAGCTACTTGGAAGGCTGAGGCAGGAGAACTGCTTGAGCCCAGGAGTTTGAGGTTGCAGTGAGCTATGATGCTACTACCAACGTACTCTACCCAGGGCAACAGAGTGAGACTGTCTCAAAAGACAAACAAACAAACAAAAAAGAACTCCAAAGAGAAAAGGTTTTATAGTAGCTATGTGCCTATAAGCAAAATTTATTGGCCCAGTAAGACCGAAAGACTTAGAAACTGACTCGCCTCGGCATAGAGACTGCTCAAAAACAAAGAGAGATCTATAAGAGACAAAATGTCAACCACAATAACCTTTATTAACTGGAAGTCAACAATTCAACCTGTTTAGAAGGTTAATGGACACGTGAGAGTGTGACACAAGGATCCTTAAGCAACTGTCAAATAGAACTGCAACTGATCATGCATGTACAGTGGACACTGAGAGAAGTGATACACAGTAAAAAAAAAAAAAATCTGACTTTTGCATTCTTCATTGACTGCTTAGAAACTCCCATATGCACTTAGGTTTGAAAAATCCATTTAAGTAGAAGAATCCTTCAATCATTCAGTAAGAGTGGATTGACAAGCACAGTGCTGGTGTTCTTGCCCTTGAGGTTCTTGCCTCAGAATCATAATAATTACAAGATAATACGACCGATACCATAACTAAAATCTGTAACAAAAGAACTCCAGAACTCCAGAAGATCTTCATAAAAAGTGTGTGTAAGCATGGGAGTGGGTAATAACCTCAAGCCTCCTAATAGGACAAGACCTCTAATACCATAATGAATTGATGCATGCTGAAAAGACACAACGGCTGTTTTTTGTTTTTTTGATTTTGAGGCAGGGTCTTGATCTGTCACCCATTTTTTAATTTTTTAATTTTTTGTAGAGACAGAGTCTTGCTATGTTGCCCAGGCTGGTCTTGAACTGCTGGGCTCAGGCACAAGCTCAAGTAATACTGCCACCTCTATCTCCCAAAGTGCTAGGATTACAGGAGTGAGCAGCCATACCCAGCCAACACAATGCTTTTTAAAGCCATAATTTCTAAATGCTTTCTGGAAATTATCAGTGTCATTTCTGAATGATTAGCCAATACATTTTCCTAGAATACTGGCATTACTACCAAAAATACTGGTAAAATTACCCAGAATACTGCACATGGGGGTGGGGGGGAAGTACTGTTTTCTTAAGTATTTTTAAAATACAGTTAAAAGAGGTGCTAAAAGGACTTAACACTGAAAATCAAAAAGTCCTGCTTGCCGGGCGCGGTGGCTCACGCCTGTAATCCTAGCACTCTGGGAGGCC
>RJWJ010038322.1:0-15062 GCA_004363605.1 Indri indri
CATGTACCACTGATCACTCTTCTCTTCCCCACTTGAAATGTTCTACCACCTCCCTCTCTGCTTACCACAATCTAACCTGGTCTGTGAAACCTCTCTTCATTAGGCCAGTCACATACATTCTCTTATCTAAGTCATTTATCGTCCACATCAGTGGTTTCCAAACATGGCTAATTAAAATTACTTCAGGGCTTTTAAAATTATATTTACCTAAAATTAAAGGATTCATACTCTGAAAAAGACTGGAAACAATCTGAATATCTATCATAATGGAACCGATTAAGTCATTATGGTACACAATATGAATACATAAGACAATCTTCAAGTTACATTAAGTGAAAAACCAAGGCACAGAACAGTGTGTATGGAATTCTACTTATTAAAAGGAGACAGATATATAAGCTTGCACATTCACAATGTGCGTCTGGAAGGACTAAAAAGACACTTGAGTTGTTCCCTCTGAGGAACACTGGGGGAAAAAAAAGACAAGGTGCAGGAACTTTCCATGTGCTTGTTCTTTTTTCAAAAGCAGGTATATACATGAAGGAACTTTCATTCTGATGACACTTTTGTAAATTTTTAAATTTTGCATTGTTTCTATGGTAAATTTTTGTAATTATTAAAAAAGAACAAAACGTAGATGCCCAAAACTAAGCTCAGCTGAGGTTTGTGGACTAAGCTTTTGATATATTAAACTTCCCAGATGATTCTGATGCCCAGTCAGGCTTAGTATCCCTCATCAATATCACTCATGTGATATCTAAAGCCTTACACTAAAATGGGGAGGATACCTTACATTTTTGTTTTTCCTATGGTTCCCACACAGAGAAGATAACCAATAAATATTTTTTTTCATGAGAGTAGTGCAAAAGTATAATTCTATTTTGGGGTTACATTTCATTCCAGCATAGAAGGGCCTTTAGAAGCCTTTTTTTATTTGGAGACAGAGTTTCTCTCTGTCACCCCGGCAAGAGTGCAGTGGCATGATCATAGCTCTCTGCAACCTCCTCCAACTCCTGGGCTCAAGTGATTCTTCCATCTTGGTCTCCCAGAGTGCTAGGATTATAGGTGTGAGCCGCCGTGCAAAGCCTAGAAACACTTTTAACATAATAGCATTATAGGTCAATTAAAAATTACCACTTTCAATACACGAAGGATCAATGTCAAAAAGGGCCAAAAATAAAGTATCCTCACAATCTTTTCTTTTTTTGAAAGGTGGTATGAAGTCCAAACTTACCCTAAATCTTAGGGATGGGTCAGATTTCATAGTCTACCTGAATGAGTAGAAGCAGCTTCTAGAGGAAAATAGAGTATGTAGATATCAAATTCCAAAGAAGCCTCATTTTATTACAGAGAGCATACAGAGCCCTTTCCTCATAGGGAAAAGTGCTGTTCCCCTTCTCCAGGGTGACAAATGAGCCTCTTCCCCAGTTCCCAGCTTTCTCGTCGGCTGGTACTTCTACTGGTTCAATCACCTTTTTCAACCTAACATTGCAAGTCCCACAGTGTTGCTTCTGCTGCATTCTGTTCATTGAGGCAGCCACAAAGACCTGGCTCTGTTTCAGGGGGAGTAGAAATAGAATCCATCCCTTGATGGAGAGTTGCAAAAGTTCTAGAAGTTCTGAAAGTATTTGGGGGGAGCCATTTTTTTGAAAATATAATCAGCCACAGGATCCAACCTCAGTCAAAAACATCTAATTATACCAGATCTTGTAATTCTAGGCTCAACTTTTAAAGAAATAATAAATATTTTCTCTTTATTTTTCTTCAATATTTTCTTTTCATCCTATAGACCAAGGGTCGGGAACCTGCAGGCTTAAGGCCACATGCGGCCTTCTATGTCCTTAAGTGCTGCCTTTTGTCTGAATCCAAATTTTACAGAACAATTTGTTCCCCACCCCTGCTATAGACTATTCTCTCTTTCCCTTCTGCTTCTTTCAGTTCTGCTTTCTCCATTGCCTTTTTCTTCTCTCTTTCATTTCTTAACATCTTCTCATATCCTACCCTCTATTTCTGTACTCTCTTCTCAGGTAGAGAAAACTTTTTAGATTAATGAAAATGTGAAATTCAAAGATGAGTCAATGAATGGTATTTTAATAATAAAGGGAAACAGTTTATGTATACACATAGAGTCTATTATTTAAAGTATTGAGTTATAAATTGCTGATTAATCATTCCAACTGTAATGATTAAGCAGTTACCATGTCTTAAATATTGCCATAAATCTATACACAAGGAAAATTACCTGAAATAGCCATTTTTGTAGTAAGCAGCCAACTGAACAATTGAGCATGAATAAGTAAATGTGACCTATATTTTGAAAAACGTCTTTCATAATAGAAATTATTAAATTAAGGTGCAGAAGGAGTAAAGGTACACTAGGCATTTTTCTTATTTAGAGGTAGAATTATATATGTTGATTGATTCTTGGTGTTAAGATATAAGTTTAAATGTATGCAAATAAGTAGTTAAAACAAATATATATGGCATATGAAAAGATGTATACTATTCAATTAGCAATAAAGGCATAAAAAATAAAACAAAAATGTAATCATTTTTGCCTATCAGTTTAGAGAAAATTTAAAAGATTAATATTATTCAGCTGTCCAGTTTGTGAAAAACTTGCATCCTTATATACTGGAGAAAGAAAATATTAATTGACACAGGTTTGGAAAGGGCAATTTAGTAACTAGCAAAATTTTAAATGTTTATCATAAGGTAATTAAAACATACATATTACATTTACATATACTATAGCACGAACCTAACACTATGCAATGGTTTAAAACATAAATTATATGTATATGCAATGATATGGGATCTTCAAAACACATTTATAGTTTCAAAATTTTAAGTATATAGTAAGCCCATCAATGGAAAAATGTGCATTCATGCATATAAAATAAATATATGAAACATATACAAAGATACGTAAACTCTAAATTCCAAGGTGGCTAATCAGTGAGGATAAGGAAGATTAAAAATGGACTATCACTTACCATTTTATTAACTTCTTAATACTTAGAATGTGTATAATAGCATGCATTTGTGAATTAATTTTATAATTATAATATTACAAATTTGTGTTTTATAATTTAGAAAAAGACAATATAAGGAATTCATCAGGCAAAAAACCAAAATTGATAATTCAGATACAAATAAAGATTTCAAATCAAAATGAAGTATACAACATAAATAAATCACAGCATAAATTGCAAATAAGCATAAAGCCATCTTATAATTTTCTGTTTGTATTTTAAAAATTAATACAATATGAAGAGAAAACCAAATAACTATGGAAGCCATTTTTTTGTTTTTTGTTTTTAATTTATAGTCTCCTGGGATCTACTAAAGGAATAAGAACTAAATAAGAACTAAATATTTTGTGGAGCATAATATAAGCCACTTAGAGCCCTCGAAGATTGTGAAGTTCTGGGTGAACTCATCTCAGAACAGATGAAGATTCACCATAAAGTCATCAACAATTTAAGTTTAGTTAATTCAGATGAAAATATTTCTGAAAAATAAAGTCTCCTGACTTTTTAAATATAATGTTGCTCAGTTAAGATCATTAGTTTTATTTTATAAAAGTTAAATACAAATAAATAATGTTATATAAGATAGTGATATGCTCAGAATCTGTCAAAATATGAAATTTACCTTTGCCTTTTATCTATGTCTATGAAATAGTACTATCCTTACTGAGTTGTTAAGTAAACTGAAGAACAGAACGATAACCTAAATGGAGATTTGAAAAGTTGTGAGTAAAACATATGTATACCTGCATGACAACTCCAATTCTGTATTTTGAAAATGAATACATAAACATATAAACATAAGAAAAAAACAAATATGGTGCCCAAGATTATTTTACTTTATCCCCTTCTGGAATCTACTGATGGCAAGAGAAATCATAAAACTGAAAGGCTGCTGTGGTTTTTGAAATTTCAAAAGCTATCGCTTTCTGCTAATATTCACAGACTTGATGCTGGCAGCCCTTGTCCTTTGCTCTTGACTTGGAAACTAGATAACTAAGTTCAGGGCACTGTGAATAGAGTAAAAATAAATCATTTCAAAAAATAAATTAAATAAATCATCTCTGAGCAGTAGCTCCAGAGGATTTTGATAAGCAATAGTCAACCTGAACTTTGCCTAATTGGTTTTCTTTGCAGGGGTCTTATTTGCTTAATTAGCATTTTGTACCATGTCCCAAACAGGTATTATTGCAAGGTAGCTTAGGCTAGAATTCATAATATATGGTTGTGTGATTACATTTTTTTGTAAAATATTTGTGGCAAAGTTTTTAAAGCACCATTATGTGGTGAGAGTAGTCACGGTGTGAAATAAAACCATGTTTATTCTTTGAAATTCAGTTCTCCAAATATTTAGTTCTGGAAGAGCCTGCATTTTGTTTTTGAGGTTTCCAAATTCTCTTCTGATTATCTACCACCCCAATCACACACTGGAGAGCGATGGCCACTATACCGCAAAGGTGCGTTATTCAGCCCCTCGGTGACCACTGAACATCTTCTAGACTGGCTTCATAGAACACCAACGGGGAAAAGCAGCCAACCTGCACGATCCTGGGAAATCTTAAAAACAACAATGGGGAAGACAGTAATTTATGTACTGAATGCCCCTATGTCCTATTCAGCACATTTTGTAGAGTATCTTATTTTCTAAAGCACTTTGACGGGTCACCTTTAATGAAATCAAAGCTTTTAAGGGGAAAGGACTGATGATATTGCAGCCCTGATATTCTCTCTCTTCCAGATGGGCAGAGTGTTAGCTGCTTAACTTAGCATAGTGTTAGCTGCAAGATGCATGAGTTCCAAAATGATTCAAAGTGTTCATTTAACATGAGGCTTCCTTTGAGAAAAGGCTGCCAGTGGTGCATAATTGCGCCAAATGTGCAGTAGTTTCATAATGTGGGCTGTAATCCACTAGGAACTAAATCCTGCCATTACTCTCTTTAGGGAGACTTCTCAAATCCTACTCTTCTTATTGTCAATAGTAACCTGAAGTAGCTAGAGGTTACTGGAAATCTACTTTAAAAATTGCTGCACATGTGTTGAAGCTTTCTTAATGTAAGTCACAGTAATGTGTTTATCAATTGGGCTATCCCTAGAGCCACAAGATGGGGCATTCAACACACCATTTCTGCTCCTCAAATTATTCTTTTATTCCGTGCATTATGGCTTTAGTTATAATATAATTGAATCTCAAAAATTAAATAATAATTGCCTTCTTCCATAACGAATATTTTTGTGTACCGACAAAAAGAGAACCTATTTCCACGATATCAATGAATCAGTGATACCATTGAATCTAGTTTTATGAAAATGTGGAGGTGTACAGAAGCATGTCTGCCTTATGAAGATTTCAAATCACCATTCACATATTTATTTGTGTGTGTGTGTGTGTGTGTGTGCACATGCGTGTGTGTGTGTTGCAATGTCGACATTCCCTCATCTAAAGGACAAGCCCAGTAACCAGTTCCCAGAGCACAGCCACATTCTGTAACTGTTCAGGCAGGAACTGAAGAACTCGTCATCGAACTGAACCAACCAGGGGCCTTTAAAGGCAGCGGAATGCAATTACCCAAATTGAAATTTGTCCAGGACACTGGAGTTAGTGCCTCCACTCTTCCAGAAAGTACCAAGACTCTGGTTTTATGTCTTATCTGAAAGTTGATGTCTATGGTCAAAAAGTGCCTTGCATTCATACACTGTTAGGCAACCCAGAGCTGAAGCTGCCATTTGGGGAAAGAAAAAAGCAACCTGTACAAATAGCGGATTGGTAAAACCAGGATTCATGGGGCAATTGTTTTCTTTTTAAAAAGGATTATGGTTTTTTTCCATCAGACCAACTCACAGCTCTCTTTCTTATTTCAATGACCAAAAAATATGTTGCCTCTACTTGCCTATGATTTATCAGGAAAATTAATCCTGCCTCTTAATGAAAAAATAAAGCTGAACAATAATTTCATTCTGTATATCTTCATATAATTTGTATAGAGGGATAGCACATTTTAAATTTTTGCTATTAGCAGAGCTTCCATACACCATCAGATAATTAAAATATTAATAAATTTACTATGAAAGCATTATAGTGATACAGATTTAAGATAGTAATTCAGAATTATCAGAATTAATAGAGATAAACTTCATGGTAGGTGTCTACATATTGAAGAGGGTCTTCTTCATAACATCTAGTGGAAAAGAGTTCTTTGATATTACTCGGTGATAATCTAAATATATTTCAATTGATGAAAATGGTATTTCAAAATTTCTAAAAACAGTACAATTTCAGCATATGCTTCAAATAGACCTAATAAATAGATAATAAATGCATCCTTTAAAAAGAAAAAGGCTTAAAGCATTTTCAGTAGCTTTAATTATTATAATAAGATTTGGTTCTTATTAACTAAGAAAACATTAAAGGAGAGGTAATTCTGACGTTAGTTAAAAGTAATGATAATGTAATTCAATTTACCAGTGTAATAGTTTTCAGTTTAAGTTTTATGTTTCAAATATCACACAATTATCTAAGTCTCTCTACTTGTGAGTAGAATTTATTTTCTCATTTATCTTTATACTCATAGAACTAATTCCAAAGTTACTCTTAAATGTACTGCTCAAGCTTTTCTATTTTTGTTTGGGTCAAAGGGTCAGAACACTATTCTCACGAGGTCAGGGTCATCCTCATTAGTGTTGCTCTGTTCTGAGGCTGCCGATTACGCCTTTCGTCCTGAGAAGCCTGGGGTGGCTAGAAGGAAAGGCAGATGGATCCAGAAAAATCCATCACAGCCGTAAGTGCCCCAACTAATGGCAGGTCAGGACTGCCATTTTCATATACAAAGAATAGCATATTATTACTCTTCGGCCTCTATATTCTTCTTGGATTTCCTCATTGGAAAAAAAATGCCTATGTCAAGAATAAGCTAAAAAGAAGTCAGTATATTTTAATTTTAAAAATAATGTTCCTCCAATAACAACAGAAGAATTTTTTAAAGCATTAAATATATAATATAATAATTTCTAAAACAGTTGCATTAAAAATTTTGATGGAATATTTAGTGGAATAAAGAAATTCTCACAATGTAATTTTAAGTAAATTGTGTTCACAATTCAATGTTAAATCAGGTAGAAATTTATATATATATTATAATTCTAAAATAATATTGCATATTATTATACACCTGAAGGAAACAAGCTTTAGGATGAGCAAGACCAACATACAAAAGCAGCAGAACAAGGAATGGGCTAAAAGGAGAAAAAGGAGAAAGAGAGAAACTGGTAGAAGCAGGGGTAACTGTAAATGACATAATTTGATAATTTGACACCCTGGATCCAAGTGTGTCTGAAGTAGGCCTGATTTACTCTTAGAATTTTAATTACATGAAACTATAAATCTTTCTTTTTTGTTTCCTAAGTTGACTTAAGGACCCCAAAGAGTCCTTACTAATACATCTGACATTGCCTCAATGAATAAGTAATTAACTAAAGAAATAAACTATGCAATACTTCAAAATTTAAAGCATGGATGTTCACACTTGCATAATGTTTTGAGATGTCACTGTGTATGTATATCTTATAGGCAAAAAAATGAACTCATTTCCTTTAACAAAAAGAAAAATATATATAGTTAATATTTTTAGGATTCTAATATTAAAATATATGCTCAATTATTAATCAAAAATATAATGAAAGCATTTTATATGGTACTGTTAATGAGATAGAAAAGAGTTTAAAAATTATAAATGTATTTAGTAAAGGTACTGAACACTTACCATGTGACGGACACTATAAATACTGGAGGTAAAATACAAGAATAAATTAGAATAAATTAGAGACCTTCTTTTTTTATTTTAGCATATTATGGGGGTAGAGATGTTTAGGTTATGTATGTTGCCCTTGCCTCCCCACTCCCCACCAAGTCCGAGTTTCAAGTGTGCCCATCCCTTGGATGGTGAGCATTGCACTCTTTGTGTATGCAAATACCTGTCCCCTCCTCCCCTCCCCCCTCCCCCCTGCCCGACATCCAGTAGATGTTATTCTTATATGTACACTTATGTGTTGATCAGTTAATACCAATTTGATGGTGAGTACATGTGGTGCTTGTTTTTCCATTCTTAGGATACTTCACTTAGTAGAATGCGTTCCAACTCTATCCAGGAGTGTATAAGAGGTGCTATATCACCATTGTTTCTTAAAGCTGAATAGTACTCAGGATAAGTTAGAGACCTTTGACAACACAGGACAGAGCATAGCCTGGAGGGGTGAGGACGAGGAAGGGAAGGTGAAGGAACAAACAAGTCTCACCCAAGAGCTGATACTGTAATGCTCACAGGAATCTTGATTACGATAAGTCGGTAGATAGAGAGAAAGATAAATAGATATGGCCATGCCTATTTGGTATTTAATTTTTTTAATACACTGTTGTTAGCCTTCCTAGACATTCCAGTAATGGCTCCTTTTACTCATTTCAAAAGTATTTTACAAAACAAATATACAGTACTTTACTTGGAGCCTTAAACTGTTTTCAAATATTATAACATTCCAAAGTGACGTTCCCATAAAAACATTCTTCATTTCTTCCTTTACCTAGACTGAATAAAGTAAGTAAAGATTAGGAAAGACCTCAGATAAATAAGGAATGGAGAAAGGGAAGTTTTAGAGAGATAGGTGGATGTTAAAGTTTTCTTGGGCCATTCCTAGCTGCTACTTTCTTGCATGGAAAAACTAGCAATTCCGAAAGGCACCTGGAGATAGAAGCGGTATTCCTCTGCTTTGTCTGAAGTGTCTGGAAATACATGTTGTCTCCTTTGTAAAGGGTTCAGAACTTGCTGACATTACTGTGCAGATTGAGCTCTGTCCTCAATATAAGAGTATCTGAATTTACAAATAAAATAGTGGGCGTGAATGATACTCAGATCTCTCCACTGCCATCTCAATTTGAAAACATTAGGCAGAGTTTTGGATCAGTCCTCTTCCCTGCTTGATGAACCCACCCAGTGCTCTTTCTCTTTCCATCCCTCCTGCTGCTTAGATACCAGCAAATCATGACAGTATATGGATGCCTTACTCCTGAAACTACTGAACTGGGGCCCCAGATCTTTAGCTTTTAAAACTCTGGCTGAGCGTACAGAATTGTCATTGTATGTTAAAGAAAACTTCCAGGAAAACTGTTCTCTGGAGGATTCCTGTAAAATACTGTACTTAGTTCTACTTAAAGGGAAGGTAACCCAAGCAAAAATAACAGACCATTAGAATAAGGAAAGTAGATTCCAGAAATCACAGTAGAAGAAACATGCCCAGACGGTAAACTCTGCTATTTTAGTAAGTTCTATGGAAAAGCATGATTGAGTTAATCGAAAATTGAATTGCAAAAAGGGGTGGATCCAGCATATGTGTGGCCAAGTGCTTACAGAATTAGGAGAGGTCCTTTTTAAGAATAATTGTACAGAATTATGAATATAAAATTAAGAATTAATGTCTATTTATCTATAATGAAAAAGAAATCATAAAAAATTAAAAATTATCAAAAGCTGGCCAAAAAAGATAACATACACTATAAGTACAGGCACCCATGCAAGCTTCAAAACATCTCAGTAATCTACCTCTGATTCCAAATGATTTTCCAAGAGCATTCTAAGCAGCTCTGCATTCCCAGTTACATTCTTTTTGTAATCTCTCTCTTCCTCTCAAGCAAATCTTTTTTCTATCCATGTTTAAATGTACTCAAGTCTCTTCAAGCTTAATTTTCAATAACTTCACTGTGACCTACAACACTCTCGAGTAGGATCCTAACACCATTTATAACCAGACACCTGACTGACAACTGTTTCTAGCCTTTTCTGACTCAAACCCCTCAGAATGCTAGCCACTTCCTTCAGCAAAACATCTCTTGCTAAGATTTACCTAAGGTAAATGACAGCCTTAATATCAAAATAAATCCTTGTCTTCACCTAACTTTTCAGCACGGTTTTTTCTGTCAATACTCTCTCTTCATCCAAAACACTTTTTTCTTGTCTTCTGTGATGCCAAACTTTGCTTACTTTCTCCTATCTCTCTGGCTGCTCCTTTCCATTCTCTTTTCCTAGCTTATCTTCTGCTCAGTTATTAAATGTGGATATTCTTCAAGGCTCAGTCTTAGTCATCTTTTTCTTTCTCATTCTATTATTTTTCTCTTAAAAATCTCATTCAAGCCCATGGTTTCATTTGACATCTATAGAGAAAAGACTCACAAATTTATATCTTCAGGCTGGACCTGCCTTTTGGACACATCCAAATGGTATCTCAAAGACCTCAAACTGTGCTGTGATCCTCCCCATCAGACCTAACCAGTGGCAACAACCATCCATGAATCAACTCTGACACTTTCTTCTCTCTCACACCCACGTCTGATCTATCATCAAACCCTGTCATTTATGTCTGTTAACTATCTCCCCAATTCATGCATGGCTCTTCCTATAAACTCTATCACTGTAATTCAAGTCACCATCATCTCATAACCAAAGTTAGTCTACTAAAGATCTTCCTATATCCACCCTTTGTGCCTGTTTTAGTCTGGGTTCTCCAGAGAAACTAATAGCAAGGAGATATATTTATATTCATATTTATACTTATATAAATAAAATGATTTATTATAAGGAATTGGATCATGTAGTTATGGAGAGTGAGAAATCAAGATCTGTGGTTGGCAAGCTAGAGATTCAGGGCAACCAACGAAGCGTTTCAGTCTGAGTCCCAGGGCCTGAAAAGCAGAGCAGCAGATGGAGTACGGTCCAGTCTGGTGTCCCAGCTCAGTCGGGTGCAGAGAGCAAATTCTCTCTTACTTAGACTTTTGCTCTATACAGGTCCTCAAGGGATTGGATGAGGGCCACTTATATCAAGGAAGACAGTCTGCTTTACTCTGTCTGCTAATTTAAATGTTAATCTCATCTAAAACATCTTCATGGACCCACCCAGAATAATGTTGAACCAAATATCTCGGTATGTCGTGGCCTAGTCAAGCAGACTGACAAAATTAATCCTCATCCTACTGGCTATAGTCTGATCATCACAGAGTTGTCAAAGGGATGCTTTTAAGCTACAAATATGATCATTCACCCTTTGCTTAAATAATTTCCATGATTATTTGATAAGCTTAGGATACAGACATGATTCTTTCCAATGGCCTGTGAGCTCCTGCATGGTCTGGCCTCTGCTTACTTTACCATCTCACTAATCTGCTCCTCAGGATCTCCATGTTTCAGATATATTGGCCATCTTTCACTTACTGAGCACTTCTGCATTTCTCTCCACCCAGTCTTGTGCTTTTGAATTCTCTTTGGAATGCTGCTCATTCCACCAATTCATAGAATCTCAGGAAAAAAAAAAATGACAACATTACTTTCCTAGGTAAGCCTCCCTGATTTCTTCCCATACCACCATCATTATCACTGCAATATACGCTGGGTCTCTTCATTATCCACTGGAATAACATAATTTTCTTTTTATGATGAGCAGCTAATTTCATTAGTGTATAGTATTAATCTAACAATTAATATCTATGCAAATAACTGAATTAATATGAAAAGTCAGAAACTTAAGAATTTCTAGAGGCACCAAGAAATTCTTAAATAATATTAAAATTTTATATACTACTAATAAAGTAGTATTTAAAAATGTTTCATTTCAGGTAATGAAAACAGAATGTATTAAACTGTAATATCTCACTAGATTTTGGGTTAGAAGTCCTATAAAGCTGTTTTATTCTTGAATCAACCCAGTGTGAAAGTTATCTAAGTGATGTCATCGGAAGACTTAATGAGAGAATCCATTCTTTGAATTGTCAGTAGTGTGAAGTACCTGGTACAGTCCTTTCCCATAGAATTAGAAAAGGAAAGACTTTCCATGTCCATGTCAAAGTCTTTCTTTGTTGAAGACAGAAACTCTGATAGCTACTAGAAGAGTCATCAGACAAACATCAGAGGAAAAAAAAGACTACTTGTAGATGATAGAAACTTAATGGCTACTGTTAATTTATTACCAACATTTTCAAATGTGAAAGAACTAATGAGAGTTCATAAAAAGAATATGTAAGTGACCAAAAATGTTGGTTGTTTCTGCAGCATACAAAACATGGTAATAAAATCATTCCAAAGATAATTTTAGACAAACTCTCTGTAGGAATAACTGATAAAGCCCATTTTCAAAATGTCAGTGAATGTTACACCTAATTTATAAAAATGGATGAGCATAATTTTCATAAAAACTAATTCTGAAACAGTATATATATAATGTACAAAGAATATACCTACAATATGACATTAATAGATTTGGTAAGTAAGGAGTAAGGTCTAGACATCTGTATTTTAATAAAACTCTATAAGTAAGTCTAGGTTCTATCCTCAGTTGAGAAGATTATGGAAGACTTTGACATGGGGAAAAAAGACTACTATGTATCTTTTCAATGGAGCACCATAGCCTCTGGGGATTAACTAATCCTACAGAAGAGCTCACTTTATTTTGTCTTTGACTAGGCTATTTTACAACTTTGTAGAGATAGATACTAACTTGTAAAAAAAACCTAATAGTATTTTAAATAATTTCTGTCTATAAATATACAAACTCTATCTTGGTGGAATGCATTTGATTAGTGTATATTGACTTGTACATATTGATTAAAATTTTTTGCATCCATTTGTAAATGTATTTCAGTATTTCTTACCCAACCATAAACCTGAGACACTTTGAGTTTTCATTGAACCAGTTTTATTCCCTTACTGATTAATAAGTTAAAATCTTTCACACATGCTAATTTTGTATCATATGAGTTATGATTTTACCTGTCTGTTAGAAAATTATCTTCTAACATTTCCTACTCAAGAAAAAAAAAAGAACTGTTTAGTTTTGGGAAATTAAAAAGAGTAAACAATCTATTGCAGAATCAACATAACCGAAAAGAAAGTATCTGAAGTAAGAAAACTAGCTTCATGATATTCTCATAAATCTGAAATTACTTCTTATTACCTTCACTTTTTATAGAAATGTGCCAGGTTTTCATAATTTTGAGTGTTCATTGTCATAAGTACAGAGAAGGCTTATCAAATCTATTTGATAGTAAGAACCCAGATATTCTTAAAACGCCGTCAGTAAAACTTTGGAATTTGAGTATAGAAAATATTTATCAAATGGTTAATAAAAAAAATAGTGGTAAACATGCTTAATAGAGAATGTACATTAAACACAATAAAGGATACACATCTAAAATGAAGCTATTAAGTTACATTGCCAGCTACAAACATTTATGATATCATAGATATGTTTATTTGGACATAAATCTAAACTATATCCTCCTGGTCTAGGAGAATAAAAGACAAAGCATAGTAGTCCTAGAGATTATCAATAATTTTAAGGACAATATGTACAATGGTATGGCAGCAATAAAGAGTCTGATATGGATCCTGAGTCCACAGAGTGGGAGGCCTTTGAAGCTGAAGGACAATTGAACTCAAGGTCTCAACTCTCAAGGTCTTGTAACTGTGTTTTAAAGGCACTGAGACTCAATGTTTTAGCACAGCCATCCATGCTATAGTACTGTTCTTTTTGTCATTAATGATCAAAGGCCGGCTACACTAGCAGCAGAAATTTGCATGTACACATTATTATGGAACCACAACTGACAAAAAAGACATGATTGAACATCCAATATTTTAGTCACTGATATTGACCTATGCCAAATAATTTTGCTATTCATTAATGCATTGGTATGAATAAACTAGATATATGTGTCGCTATTTTAATAACCACAGTCTTGTCTGTACACTCCCTCTACACTGACAGCCTACATTAAACAATCACTGTCATACACTTCCATGATGTGGAATCAGGAAAACCAGGACAATGGAGATCTTGTTTCTGCCAGGAGGAAATGACAAACAGACTGAGTAGAGGTGAAAGATAAAGAATAAGTTTAAGAGGAATACACAAGGGAGAACTTCTTATTCTACTGTTACAGGATTAAACCAGCTGAAATGGAGAAAAAGCAAATACTTAAACGATCACTAAAGGGAAAAATGTGTATGTTATGGAGTCAGGGTTCTACTAAAGGAATAAAGTTTTCTTTTAGAGCAGATAATCAAGAAAGCTCACCTGGCAAAAGTTAAATTATATGGATGTAATTATTAAATTAAAGAAAACATACAAGTCTAATAAATACAGAGTAAAATATATATTCTATTGGAGCTATTTCTTTGGTCATATGCTAAGTTTCTCAAGGGGAAAATAGTCATTGCTAACAAGATGTGTTGTGGATTTTCAACTTTCCTAGGACTCAAAAGACATTGCCTGAATAGTATTTCCAACATTATGGGATGTGACTAATGAGCCATAGGAATTCTAAATTAGGCCCTCTTGTCTTTTGGTTAAATTTAGCACAATTTACATATAGAGATAGGTAAGAAACTAGTCAGCTCCAGTAAGAAGACACACAATTTTGATGGCCAGGAATCTGTTTTAGAACAATGGTAGAAAGTTTTAAACATGCCTTTAGGGATAGTGTTCTAGAGAAGAAGATATGGAGATGTGGGAAGGCAGAAAATTTAGATCATCTTGTTGAGTCTCTGGGACCAAGTCAATAAAGTTCCTGTAAAATTAAAATTAAAAAAAAATAGAAAAGTGCTGCTAAGTCTATACCGCAGCATAGAGTTTATATGACGTCGTATTTAGCACATGTAATTTTGATAGGATTTCTGCTAATCAGATTCACTACAGCATAAACTCTTAAGCATAGCATTAAAAGGCTTGACTTATTTTATGTAATTCATAATTCAATTCTTCAAATAATGAGCACTATAATATGATAGATACACTGATATGAAGTAGTGGTATAATGTAGAATAAGACAGGGTTTTATTCCTCCCAGGAGCTCAGAATATATTGTGTTGCAAGGCTTTGGCATTTTATGGATTTTTATTTATTTATTTATTTTCTGAGAGCTCTACAACAGAGATTACTGCTTTATCAAGATCAGGAAACTCAAAATAAGACTACTCCCTACCATAATAATTATTTCAT